>RJWM01033060.1:0-20939 GCA_004363535.1 Dasyprocta punctata | reverse complement strand
TATTCAGATTTTCCCATACACTTTCATAGCAATTTTTGTATTACTCTCTTTTTATAAATTATAATCTCTGGCTTCTTAATTGGTTGTTTTGCCCTCTTTTTCCATTTTTTAATTCATCTATTCTTAGATCCTAGTTTTCTTAAACTTTCTGTCTTGTCTTCCCTCAAAATAGTCAGCAAAGTGAGCTTTCTCGAGAAGGGCAAAGATTATAGTGATTCTTCTGCAGAGAACTGTTAATGCTTTATTTTATATTGTATTTTAAAACAAAAAAGAATAAAAGATGATGCAGAATTTCAAAGCAAAGTAATAGGAAATTAACAATGGTTAATATATTCTATTGTTATCTTCGAAGTAGTCACTCGTATCACAAGATATAGGCATGAAAAAATAAAGAATGAAAGCACAAGTCATTCTTTTTGATGGAATAATAGAGATTAGTAGTACAATTATCTATCTTGTATAATCTTTTCTTTTATTCCTTTTCTCATCATCCATCCAAGTTCCTTCCTTTTGAGCAGTTCCTTCCCCTTTCACTTTCACAATATCTATTTTACATTTTAGATCTTATTTACTCTTTCTTTTTTTATACTAGGGAGACAATATGATATTTACACATATGAGTCTGATTTATTTCATTTATGAGTATGGTCTCAAATTGCATCCATTCACCTATAAAAAAGCCTCAAGATTATCCTTCTTGATAGTTGAGTAGTACTGCATTGTAAAAAAATACCACATCTTTTTATTCATTCCACAGCTGATGAACATCTGGGTTGTTTCCAAGATTTAGCTACCACAAATTCTACTACTATAAACATGAATGCACATATACTGCTGTGGTATGATGTTTTCAATTTTTCTGGGAAGATATCCAGAAGGGGAATAGCTGGGTTGAAAGGGACTTCCAATCCTAGTTTTTTTTGAGAGATCTCCACACTGATTTCCACAGTGGTTGCAACAGTCTACACTTCCACCAACAGTGTAGAAGGGTTTCTTTGTCTCTGCAGTCCCTCCAGAATTTGTTATCAGTCAATATCTTGATGATAGTCATTATTTCTGGAGTGAGATGGAGTCTCAGTTTTGTTTTAATTTGCATTTCTCAAATGACTAATGATGCTGAACATTTTTTCATGTATTTATTTTTCATTCATATTTCTTCATCTGAGAAATGTGTATCAATCTCAGATGCCCATTTTTGGATTGGTTTGAATTTGGGGGCCTGATTTTTTTTTCAAGAGAATTGTTAATACTTTAAAACATAATGAAATACACAACTTTGTGTCATTGTGTTTTCAAAAATATTTTATAAGACTGGAGTAAAAGAAAATCATAGGTGATTTAGATTAAATCCAAGAGAAACTGAACCATATCTGGGGAAAAGAAAAACCATATATATGGGAGTCACAGAAAAGAAATCTACTTCACAATACTCAAATTACATACTTTGGTCATTGGGTGGGTGCTTTTGTGTACTTATTTGGAGTTTAACTACATGAGAAAATGAGCTTATTAAAAACATTAGGAGCCAACACATACATAGCCTGTTTATTAAAATTAAAATGTATATTAACTTTATTCTGTAATTAATTACAAACAGAATTTAATAGAAGCTCTATAACCTTTCTTCTCCTCTTCCTCCTCCTCCACTTCCTTTTCCTTCTCCTCCACTTTCTTCTCTCTTTTTGCTGTGGTGCTGTGGTTCTATCCAGCCCTTGCACATCAAGCAGGCATTCTACTACTGAGCTACATCTCAATTTTATAAAATAATTTCAATACAAGGGCATACATTAGTACAACTCAGCAGTTGTTAAACGTTGAGGAATTCTGTGGTATTTGACAAACTGTCATTGCTGCCACCTCCAGAGCCTTTGTAGAACTCCTCCCCTTAAGAGTCCTGCTGGGACCATCAGGGGCCTCCATTGAGACGCTACTGTGCCCCTTCTAAGTGGTCTACACCAGACTCTTTACTATTTTGAATTTTACCCTAAAAATTTAAAGTAAAAAGGAAATGCCTTTATTTTTGTAACCCAATCCAATGTATACAGCATGTGTACATTGTATCACAGATACACACAAGTTACATGAAAATTCAGGGCGAACGTTAAAAATAATACCTATGCCTTGGGCTTTGCACATGCCTCTTTGCACCCTCCAGATCATGCTGGTTTCATGCCAACAAGTTAGGAGTACAGCTGAACAAGTCTGCAATGAGTTGCCACTTGGCTTTGCTCTTGTATCTTCATTTATATGTTTATCTTGGTAAAACAAGAATAGTTTAGTGGCATAGGCAGAACTTACAGAATGTGAAGCTGTGAAGTGTATCTCCATATTTTCTCCAAAGGTCCTGTTCCAATGTGGGTATCTGTCCCCAGCTGAAGACAGAAACTTACGTTTTTTAAAAGACTATGGTTTGAAGATACATGAAAACATTGATAACTGAATCTTAGCATTTGTAAAACGTTCTATGGGTAGATCCATAAGTCATTCTTAAAATGTAAATATAAAAGCATTAGATTTTTAATGTGAAAGTATCAAAGAGATTTCAAATAAAACTTACAAAGAATACCAGATATTACAAGACTATTAATGGACATAAATTATTTTTAAAAGTTCCCACAGATGTGTTTTCCACTTTTATGTATTTTTATTATTTATACTGACATGTTTTGGGAACAATCACATTCTAATACTGGTATAGCAAAAGTCATTTGCATGTGTTTGTTTACCATTTGTTGTGCATAGAATCCAAATAAATGTTGACCTCTCAGCTTGGCAGTCAGTCCTGTACAATCTGGCTCCAAATCTGTTGAGTTCTCTACATAAACCCTTTTTAAAATAAATAAATACTAAAATACTCTTTAAAAAAACTCACAGATTGCCTCTTATAAACATTGTTATAATGTAAGTTTTTCTTAATTCACTCCACAAGACCAGAAATGACCCACTCAGAACCACTCTCTTCGAATGTCACTGTGTGTGTGTGTGTGTGTGTGTGTGTGTGTGTGTGTGTGTTTCGTTCATTCTTGAAGGGCAGAATAATCTTTCTCCCAATTTTTCACTGTATTTGTGCCTTTCTCCCTTCAGGTACTTATCACATTGAGCTGGCCATTTTTAATTGAGCTTATGTTACATTTTAAAATTTTAATCCATGAGCTCGTTCAACCTGGAATTGAATCATTATTCACCTGCACGAGATGACAGTGCATAACGTGCCATGTCCAGAAGAGGTACTTAATAATTAATGAACACGGCATCAACAATATTGCTTGCCAACAGTCACGAGAGGATCATTTTTTCACTCTTTAGTTTCATAAAAAAATTGCCTAAAATGTTTGCTCCACTAGATTATAGTTCAGGGCATTGCATGCCTAATTGCTCTGCTTGCTATAAGTGCCCTTGAATAATATTATGTCAAACACTAACTGTGAGAGATAATGAGAGATTAATAATAAAGGGGCAATTGGATAAACACAATTAAGTCAGTATTAAGACATTCAGCTAAGTATGTTGTGAGATAGTAGTTTATTTTTTTCCCATTTTTGAACTCATATTAAACTTTAAGAATATTTGGCTTATTTTGCAAGACAGATTAAAACAGTCCATAGGTTTATTTGTGCATCACCAGCTGTGTGGTTCTCCAGGTTACTTACACGAAGAGGTAGCACATTTATGAAAAATGAATTATTTTATTTAAATGTCACTAACTTACTTAACGTCTCCTTCCCTGTGAATCTAATTAAGTAGCATATTACTTAAAACATTATATATATATATTTATTATTGCATCCTCTTTGGGCCCAGTAAATTCTAGGAAGAGCTTCTCAAATTTATTCTTCACGTCAATAACTTAATTTTTGAATGAATTTTACACATTGCTCTTTAGCTATTTTAATGCTACAATTATATCTCTATGTTCTTTTAAATTTTATAATGCCAGAGTGTTCCCTTTTATATATAATACAAAATAAGTATGTATGGTTTCATTTTCATCTTTTGTTTCCTATTTAATTATATATATATATATATATATATATATATTCCTTAAAAGTACATTTAAGCATGGGAGAATAGCTAAGTGGTATGATGCTTAGGTAGTATTCACAAGGCTTTCTATATGTTATACAACACACAAGCACTCACACACCCAGAACATTTACACATGAATGCATAGAAAAATTAGATAAGAAAACAGAGTTTCTTTAAATAAAATGTTGATTTTTTTACTTGAAAATATCACAAACTTAAATAGTAAGGTGAGGGAGTTGTTGAGCATCATAATATCTCAGCATGGCAGTATTCCCTGAAGGACACTACAGTATCATGAGATTAATGTAGAAAATTAATATCCAATACAGTGAGAGTAATTAAACTCTTATTTCCACTTGACTTACAGTTTTCTTTCCAAATCAACTAGATCTTCTTTCTTATTTTAATCCAGTAGTTCTTTTTTCCTGTTTATTAATCTTTTCCTCATCCACATAAATATATTATGCTTGCTATTGTACTTAATAATAGTATTTGTGGAATTATGTAGTATGATCATTTCTTTAATAATATATGAACAATTAATAACAAAAAACTGAAAAGGCAATAAGATCCAAAATATACAATAGGTAATGTAGTAATGAAAGGGAAAGAAAGTGCTCAGGACTAAAGAACAGCTGGGATAGGGGAAAGGAGAAATGGAAGAAAGGAAAAGATTATGTGTATATAGGTATACACATATAGTTGTATGTATGTATAAGTATACAAGATAGATAGCTATACTACTAAATCTCTGTTAGTTCATCAGAAAGAATAGTTTGTACTGTCATTGTTTGATTTTCTGATCATTTTTTATGTCTAGATCTCATAACTTGAACAACTACTTCTAGGGTAACAATATGTAATATATTAGCTAGAATTAATTTCTCACTTTTTTTTAAATTCTGTATTATGTCTACCCTTTTTTCTGTTTTGCTTTTTAAAATAAAATAATAATAATAAATGAACAAGTACACATATAGAATAAATTATGAGAAAATATCTGTGAAAAAAGTCCCATTTAGGAAATTATCAGTGTCAAATACCTGTGAAGAAGTATACAGGTCTCTTAAAGATTTGTAAGGTTTTCTTAATTATATTGTGTAGGAAAAACATATGCATACACTTACAAATATACATGCACATGTAAATGTATATGTATTTATTGAAAGTTTATATTGCAATATTTATTAAGTTTATAGTTTCATCTCAATTTGTTTATTTTATTAAGAAAAAAAGTGAATTGTGTGTTTATAAGTATGCTATGACTGAAGAGATTCATCTTTTAGAAAACCTTGTCAAATACCAAATCTCTTGGTTTGAGAACATTCACAGTATTTAAGACATAAGAAGTCCAATGTATGGCACAATAGCTGTGATCTCAGAACTGTGGGAGGCTAAGGCAGGATGACTGCAAACTTGAGCCCAGCCTGGGTAACTTTGTAATTCAGCAAGACTTTATCTCAAACAACAACTACAACAACAATAACACTAATAATTGAGGAGAGTTTTGGACATATCTCAAGGCCCTGGCTTCAATCCTTAGTTAAAAAAAAAAAAAAAAAAGAACAATATAAAAGAATTTGCAAAGGACAAATGAAGTAAAGCAAATGGAGTGTGAAACAATTTTAATAGCAGGACATGGACCAGGTAAATGTTAGAAAACTTCTGGCTTACAATCAACTAAAATTGTTAAGATGCGCTCTAGGAAACAAAAGGTGAAAGTGAGATCATACGTATTTATTTTGTATTGTATATAAAAAGGGGACTTACTGATACAAAATTTAAAAGAACACAGAAATATAATCATAACATTAAGATAGCTGTTTTAAGGAGTAACATGTAAAATTCATACAAAAATTAAGTTAGTTATGTGTGCAAGAAACTTGAGAAGCTCTTTGTGGAACACATTGGACTCAAAGAAGATGGACTAGTGAAAAAAATATATAAAAATACATACATCTTTGCATTTACAGAGATCTAGCATCCTGATAAGAATTATATTCATGAACATGAGAGCAGAAAAGTAATATGAATATAGTATAAATTATGACAATAAGAAACAAAAACTGGCTTGGGAAACTGGAGAAGAAAAAGTAATGTGAGTTTCTTCATTTCTACTAATATTTTTGGTGTTATTAAAAATAGATGCAATTCATTTTCTAGAAACTAACTTGAATTAAAAGTAAAGACTGCCTAAGGATATACCAAGTTCCTTTAGAAATAATGATTCATCTGAAGAAGATAGAAAGCCAGGAAAAAGAACAAGTAAAGGATTATTAGAGCTGCAGAAAAAGTACATACATAACCTTTATAAAGGAAGCATATACACACAGTATTATTACACGTATGCAGATTTGTGCTTGATGTGTGTATGTGTGTATGTTACAAAGAAAAAATGCGTATAACTGATACAAAAATTTATGAGGCGGAATTGGTTCAACTCAATAGACACACCAGTAGTCAAGATATTCAGGTTATGACATGTTCTTTCTTCAACTTGTTCAGTAAATATTTACAATATATCTCTGTCACTACTCTTTGGCATTGAGCATAAGAAGATGAAATGCAAAGTTGTTAAATCCTGCAGTGCTGCCAGTGTCACCCGAAAGATACGCAGACAAATTAATATTCTCAGAAGAAGCAAAGATCACTAAGGAGAGCTTTTAGAGTTGTGAGATAGTGGTACAACATCTAGTTTATTCTAAAGTACACTGAGTAGATAAATAGTTCATGTGTCCTTTCAACAAAATCAAGATCACTGCTTGGGGCTGCCCTTGATTCTTAATGGACCAGTTCTCTATCTAATGAACGACAGATCTAAATAATTTCATGTCTAAGGAATCAAGACTGAAAATTAGCCAACTATAAATCCAGAAAAATTCCGTTTTATATATACATAAGCTTGGCCACTGAAATACCACAACAAATGGGGCTTAATTCTGGAAAACATACCCCGACAGATATTATCTCTACAGATAATTTTAAAAGTCTGTCATTCTGCTTTACTTACCATATGGAAGAAAAGCAAATGAAGTACTTTGTAGAAACTTTCACAAATTTGTGCTTCTTTTGAGTTAAAGATTCATGAACTATGAGATAACTTGCTTTAACATGATATCAATGTAGATGGAAGTGTCTGGGTAATTTTTGACAATTTAAAAATTAGTGGGACCAATCTACACAGAAACCAATTTCATTTCTGGCAGCAATGCCTAGTTTAAGAAGTTCTCAAAACCACGTTTTTCAGTAATTGCCTAGAATTCACTGAAAGCTCTTCTAGTCATAGTGATAATAGATTACAGGTTATAATAGACCACAGTGAAATAACCAAGATCAAAATAAACCAGTGAATGAAGGGAACTGAATAAAAAGCTTTGAGGTCTTTTTTCCCTGCGTAGCAGTATATATGTAGCATTATCAACCAGAAATACACTGAAAACTTGATGTTAGGACATTTGGCTGGTGCTACATTGCACAGGCCTTAGTCGTTGCCTTTGTGACAGTTCTCACCCTCCAGCCCTTTTATTGATTTTTATTTATTGATTTTTTAATTAATTAATTATTTATTTATTTATTGAAACAAGGTGTCACCATGTAGTTCAGGTAGGTCTTGAACTTGCTTATGTAGCCCAGGCTGGCCTCCAGCTCACTGTGATCCTCCTGCTTCAGACTGCGGGGTTTACAGGCGTCAGCCACCATGCCTAGCTATCCAGTCCTTGTAGAAATGGAGCTATAACACTCAACCAAAGGTACTAACCCATATCACTTACGAGTGTGTTCCAGAGTCTTCTTTTTCAGTCACTGCTACTTAGCAGGTTCTCCCAAGGCACTTAGGCAAAGACAGAGACATCAGGCATGCTGTTCCAGAAATTTAAAGATTAGCTTAGAGTGGTTAAGAGCAAAACCCAGGTCTCTTGTTGGGTGAGATGAAAATCTTTGCTATGAATGTATTTTCATTTGAGTGGACATTTTTTATATTATCTGTATTTATTTTAAAGAGAATAAAACCAAACCAAACCAAACAGAATAAAGCTAATCAGAACAGAGCAATGAAAGTAATACAGGACTTCAAAACAAGATAATAGCAAATCAACAATGGCTACCACAATGTCTCTTATTTTCTTCAAAATAGCTGTCCATACCATCAGACATAATAAAATCAAATGAAGCAAAACAGAATAAAACCAATGAAAACCAAAACAAAAATGTTACAGGGTTTCAAAACCAGAAAATAGAAAGTGAACAAACTAACGTTGATGAAGAAATTAATATTAGGATATGTCTTAGTTACTTTTCACTCATTGCCGAGATGAAATACCTGATACCCAAAATTAGGGAAGGTAAGGTTCATTCTTACAGTTTCTCGGGAGTTTCAGTTCGTAAGTTGGCTCCAAGGCAGCATGGGATGATGGGCCTACAGTTCATGGCGGCTGCAAGCTGCAAGCCGCAAGCGGCGCTGGTGAGAGAGCAAGAGGGGTGGAAGTGGAAGCACAAGAGGAAGACCCGCCTTCCCTTACACTGTATGTCAGCTCCACCCCTGGGCGGGCACAGCACTCACATTGTCAGACAACAAACCAATAATAAACCAGTAACTCAGCCCCATCAAAATTATATGAGGACTTGGGGGTACATAGTATACCCAATACAGGGTATTTGCTGGCCTTAATGTAGATATTTGAGTATAATTTTTAAGAATTACATTTTGAAAGGTTGTCTCAGTTTGTATAATATTAAGTTGACTCTTAACAAGGATAAAATCACTAGTTACTAGCACTGTGACACAGATAATTGAAAGAGGACTCTAAACTTTAATTACCAGAAATTAAAGAATATTAAAATTAGATATAAATCCATTATCAAGTAATTATTCTACATCCAAGTTCAATGCATATTAAAGCAATCTCCTTTTAGAAATCCAGAGTAGAAAATGCCCCTAAAGCATTCCTTTAAATATTTTCTAAATTTAAAATAGCCAACTTTTAAAAATCAATTTTTCAAAATAGTTCTACTTCTGGGACTTCATAACCAAGTTATTATTTTTTTCCCCTTCAGAGAAAAAGGACATCTTAGGACTAAATTGTGAACTATTAACAGCATACAGTTGTAACTGAAATGCTGACATAATATTACCTAGAATGGTAAAATTTGCTTTAATCTTTTATCTCCTGAAGTTAGATAAAATCAAGTACTAAAGACAATATCTGGTTATTTTGGCAGATGAAGAAAGACAGTAATCTTGTTCAAACCAGTACAATCAATTCTCTCTGAGGTGCCTAACAAAAACTTCTTTTCTTTTCATACTTTTTTCTTTCAACTTCACAACTGCCCTCAAAAAAACTCAAATAGGTTCCCCACCAGCCTCCACATTTATTCAGAGGTAGCTAACTCGGTATATTCAGAATCATCATGTCAGTTTCAAGCTGTATTCCAACAAGTTCTACGTTCACAGTATGTCCAAGTGACATTGATCTCCTGCTCAGAGGTTTATCTATTTTTATTTTACTAACTTCTATTTTCTATAAGTGATCACTAGGATATGAGTTTTTTGGAAGGCACAGACAAAGAGTTAATCATTTATGCATCTTACACAGGGTAAGAAGCTTCTACAATAATTACTAAACATAAAATAAGTATTCAAAACATTATTTCTTGAAATAGTCTGTGCAAGTTATAGCTACAGAATCTCTATGATCCCTTGTAGTTGGACAACTGGGGTTTTCAGATAGGTTTGTGATATTTTTCTGATATTCTATTGTTTTATACCAGCTTTGCTGGCAATATCTTAAATGATGACTTCTAATTTCACCCACTGCCATGACCTAAGCACATATAATGTCCTAAGAATGACTGCAAGCCCAGATTTTAACTAGTTTGTAGTCTAAAACATAAATCCACCATCATATATTTATAATTTTATTAGGAAATTACATTATCATTGTATACATGGACATACATCTAGACATACACACACATACATGTATATATATATATATATATATAACTTAACTATGTTACTGTTAGAACATATTTTCATGTTAGAATTTATTCTAAGACAGATTTTAAGATATATATATATATATTCATAGAATAGAAGTTTCTGAATATCATTGGTTGTTAAAGTTTATCTAATACCGTGCTAAGTGTTATTTTCTAATGACTCAAATTAAGCAAAGTAAGTTTTAATAATTTCACTAAAACAATTGCAACATTTTTTGATCTATAGGGAAGCTGAACAAGCCCTTTAACTTTGGAGCGCCAGTGTGCATTCAACCTGTCTTAGTGAAATACATTTTGGGGAAAAGATATGGAGCTAGGTACTCATGGAAGTAACTCACAAACATTAGAATTTATTCCTCCTATGGGAGAATTTTGAGATAGTTAGGGTTTTCTGTTTTCAGAGAAGGTATACCTGTCATCTTTAGAAATTTATTTCAGGCATGAGGCACAGGCTTTCCCTGCCCAAGCACTATATAGAAGGAGGATTAAAAGTAGCATGGAGAGGATGAATCAAACACTAAGAGATTATTCGGAGAAATTTCACTCAGAAAGTATAAAATATGAGGGGAACTATGATGAACCAAAGGAAATACAAAGACAGTTAAGTGTTTCTGATTTCACTTCACCTACGGATTTGCTTAACAAATCCACATTTTTTCTGTTTCTTTGTTTTCCTTTTGAGGAGCAAGAGGAGGGACAGTGTAGCAGGGTGAGGGTGCTACTTAACAGCACTTCTTTGAAACCAAGCTGTAATCTGGTTAAGTCTTCCCAGGGCACCAAGGGTTTCAGGTTGTGACTAGAGTCTGCCATCTTCTGAAGTGCTTGAGGATGGAAACTCTGCGTACCTCCGGAACCAACAACAGACTCGTATTTGCAGACTGTTTCCTATGCCACAGAGTGAAGATTGTGACCTTGTAGAAAATGTAATCCTACCAATTATTTTTCCCAGAAAACCTCTAAAGATGTTTGCCCTGTTTGCTCGAAACAAGTCTGTGAAAGAGAATATACTTATATGATGAGGTAGCCCTTTTTAGTTTGAATGATTTTAATTTAGATTTTAGATTTCATTTTTTCAGACTACTAAAATTATTGTAATATATTAAGGTTAGTTTGTATTCTCACTCTAACATAAAGTCATTTTGTTGTTAATCCACCTGTTTATGTAGCAAGAAATCATGTGAAACCTCTACAGTTTTCAAAGACTTATTTTAGTAGAGAATAGTAACAAGAGAGATGTAGCATAATGGGATATATTCTATGCAGAGGATATGCTTATAGTTGGATATAAATACGGTATCTAATACATTTCTTACTCCTCAGAGCATTGTATAATATATATTCTCAAATTTTCATTTAAAAATTTTTGAGAAACACGTAAAATTACAAGAATAATAGAATCTCTCTACAACCTTCCTCTAGTACTTCTAATATTAACCTTTTACATAGCCATGGTACTGTGACCAAAATTTAGAAATTATGGTTACTGCTTGGTAAGGTAGAGGTTTTATGCTTTTTTTAATGATAATTCTTTTCCTACACAATTCAATTTCGAATCACACTTCTTATTTAGCTGTGTATATCCTTCAGTCTGTTAGAATTTCTCAGTCTTTCTTTGTCATTTATGACCTTGACATTTTTCAAGAGAACTAGTCAATCATTTTGTATAATTGTCCTCAATTTTGGATTGTCAAAAGGTTCTCATAATTATATTGAAGCTTTATACTTCTGTGTTCTCTTTTCAGAAGGAACACGATTTCCCTATGTCTTGTTAATTGCTTTTAACCTTCATTCTTAGGTCAGGTGGAGGTATGCTGAGTTTCTCCACTATAAGTTTATGATTTACATCATTGAAATAAGTATCATGAGGATAATATTTTGAGAATATGCAAATATCACATTTTAGCTCAAACTTACTTAAGAATCCATTGGTGAATGTTTTCTGCAGGTAAAATGCTAACATTTTAGAAGAAGTTTTGCAATGTCTTCCTGTCTGAAGCACTTAATAATTGGGATACTTCTCTATAGGAAAGCTGCTCCTTCTCAATTTTACATAGCTCTATTAATACTTGGTGTGTTTTTATTCTATGCACTATAATTAAAAATAAAAACAATTCTTATTCATGTAGTTGCTAAAATAATTTGAGCTCTTTGGAAGCTCTTTCAGTTTGGCTTCTGTAATTCATTGCCTGGTTTGAGAGATTTGGGTTTTTTGTTTGTTTATTATTTTAGTTTGTTCGTTTTTGTTTTGGTTTGGTTTGTTGTGGTTTGGTTTTGCTTTGCATAATTCATCATTGGGTGGAAATTTCCCTATCTTTTGACATCACAAATTTTGTCTACACTCCTATCTTCAGATCAACCTCTCCAGGTGCAGGATACCAGTGCAGGGAAGAACGGTGAGAAGATGGGAAAATAAAGGAAAGAGAAGAAAGCTGAGGTCAAGTGGAGCCCTCTCTCTTGATGGGAGAAAGGCAACTGCTCAACCACCTTAGCACATTTATTTATACGCTCAGAAGGGTGTTGTCCATTTTGATCTCTGCCTAGCAACTTGTTTGCCTAGCTAGCTTGTGCATGCTGCCTTTTCAGAGCTGGAGCAGCTTGTTTATGTGGCTGGCTTTGAGCTGACTGTGCTCTCAGGGCTGGCCTTACCTTAGACCCACAGGTGTGATTGATCTCCAATATCAGCCACTGCCTGCACTGCGAGCTGGGTGGTATGTGTGCTTGGATGTTACTGATATGTTTCTGCCTTCCTATGCTTACATTTCTGTGAAGCTATATAGTTGGAATCATAAAAGATTGCCTTAATGTGTTTGTTTGTTTGTTTTTTCTTTTACAAATAAGCCCTCTATATCTTTGTGTGAATCAACAGTATTTTCCTTCATTTGTGAGTTGCATGTCTTTGTATGGATGCATTATGGTGCATTGTTATTCCTCACCCTGATCAAAAGTGTCTAGGATTCGTCCAGTGTTTTTGTTTCCATTTAACAGAGTTTAACTGGAAATGGTCATCGCTCTTGAGTGAAATTACTGGATCACATGAAAAAACTATTTTGATTTTTAAGAAGCTGTCAAACTGTTTATTGTTATTATTTAATATATAATATTAACTCCAGAAGTATACGAGGATTCTAATGTCATAGTATCCTAGGCAGCACTTAGAATTATGATTTTTTAAAAACATATTCTAATGACTTCTAGGAGCTAAACTTAATTGTGTCAACTCATTTGGCTTAGGAGCTACCTAAAGAATTAGTGTATACATACCTAGGTGTGTCTGGATTAATCATGGAAAACATATATATATTCCTTCCCTCTAGTATTGCTCGCCTGCTCTGTTTCCTGCCTATCACGAACCAAGCAGATTTGCTCTCCTGAGCTTTCTGCCTTGGAATCAGGCAACCATGGAGGAAAAGTATCTGAAACCATGCCTGGACTTCTATTTTGCTTTGTGGATTGTGCTTTTGATACTGTAATCAACTCTGTCTAACAAAAGATGATGAAGACTTTCATCTGTTTTCTTATGAAACTTTTATATTTTTACTTTTCAATCTTGAATTCATTTTGAATTAATTTTTATATAAGGTGTGAGGTATGGATCAAGGTTTTTTTTATTTATTATTTGACATATAAATCTCTAATTTTTCTAGCACTATTTGTTCAATGGAGTATCCGTTGAATTACTGTACCGTCTTAATAAAAAAAATCACTTGACTTTTTATACGCAACAACCTCTGGACCTATTTCTGTCTTTGATATCTGGCTATGCTTTTGCCAACATCATAGTATCTTGATTACAATAGCTTTATACTACACCAAAATTGGAAAATGTAGTTATTGTTGTTCATTTTCTTTTCAGATAAGTTTTAGAGTCCACTCTTTGGTATATGCAAAATAGTATGCTAGGATTTTGATTGTATCTACACTGATCATATAAATTATGATTGACAAACTTGTTCAGTAATGAACCAGACTGCAAGTATTTTATATTTTCCATCGTATGCATTCTGTTGTATAATTTTCTTTTAAGGCTTTTTATAGCTTTAAAAATGAAAAAAAAAAAAGACCTAATTGTGGACTGTAGGACACCTACTGCAATTAGTTGATGGGTCTGTTCTGTTGGCCTGTACTGTAAAGTAATAGGAGAGAACAGATGCATATATATATATATATACATATATATGTATATATATATATAAACACATAATATATTATGTATAATGATAATGCATACTTATTAAACAATATATAAATATACATAAATTTATTAATAGATACATAAAATACACATCAATAGGGTATCATATGATGTTTGGATAGCATATATATATTTTGTAATATTCATATACATACGAGCATATCTAATGCTCCAATTATTTATCATTTCTTTGTGGTAGAAACACTCAAAATCATTTTGTTTAGCTTTTTAACCACATTGACTTTTTAATGCTTGAAGTGTATCTCTTCACTTACTTGAATTTTTAAAAATTTTTCACATCAGAATTTTATAGTTAGAGTTTACAAATCCTACACATTTTTAAAACTATACCTAAAGTATTTTACTCATCTGATGCCTTGCAAAAATTTGTGCCTTTTGAATTACAAAGTGTAATTGCTTATTTGAATGTATTGTATAGGAGCATAGCTCATTTCTGTATAACAACATTTATAGCCATCAATTTCAGGAAATCCATCACTTCTAGGGGCTTTGAAAAATATTATTTGCATATTTTTTCATATCATGATTGCAGAGGGACATTTTTTTTCTTGTTTTATTATACTTGGTAGAACTTGTGTTATGAAGTTGAATAGAAATAGTAAGACCGACTGTTCTTTCCTTGCTGCAGTCCTAAAGCAATCGTTCAGTATTCCATCCTTCGTTTTTATTTTCCTGTTGCTTTTTTTGAGGCATTCTCTCTTTTTCAAGTCAGAAAATTTCCTTTGTGCTTTGTTCACTGATAATTTGTATTAGAAATCAATTTTAAATATTTTCTTTTGTGTTTTCCATACTTATAGAAGTGAGCACAGAAACTTCTTTAAAATGTTAGTATGGTGGATTATATGTGTTGATTTTAAAGATGAATTTTACATTCCTGTGATAATCCCATTTTGGTCATAGGATAGCTAATATATTAGTTTTCCAATGCATTTCTGGATTTAACAGTGCATTTTGTTCGTAAGAGTACTAATCTGTAGGTTTATAATGTCAAGAGAATTCTTGGCTAATAGAATGCATTGGGACGTATTTTTTTCTTCTTCATTATCTGATATTTATGCCTTGTATACATATACATGTACACATACACACATATGCACATGTGCTCATCTGTGAGATGTGTTCTAAACATACAGTGAAAATTTCAAACAATGTATTAAGATAAAAGATACATTTCCATTGGTTGTCTTCAAAATACTCCTCCCCCTCACTTTCCATACACTCATACCCTCCCTCTTGCCACTTTCTGAAGCAGTCCTCTTTGGTGAATGCCTTTACAGACTGTGATAAAAGCAATTCAATAAATGCTATTGCCAAGTGCCACCCAGACACAGAAAAACATCGTAGTGATTCCTCATCCATTTTATTCATGCAATTTGGCATCATGTGACTACTGATGCTTCATCAAAATGACCATGAAAATTAGACATTTTTAATTGATTCAGGACATCAAGATAGCAAATACAACTAAAAACACTCAGAAGACTTCTAGAATTGCTCAAGAAAGTGATAAGAATAATTGAATAAGTGTGTTCCAAATGATGTATTTAAGAGGGCTTGATGACAAAGTATTTCTGACTGTAATATTTGTTTTTTTTAATTTAATCATTCACCCTAGATTTTGATCACAGTGCTTATGGTATTGACAAACACACTGGACAAAGCAGTATCTGGTAACACATCTAAGAACCTCTTTCTTCAAATGAACTCTTTGAAATGAGGCTTGACTAATCTTTCAAATATGCAAAATGTTTCAAATTTTTTAAGAAAACATGATACACAAACATCTTTTGGGGTCCCCATTGCAATAAGTGTATGAAGATAATTTTTTTCTATTTTTTTATAGGAACACATGAAAAATTTGTCAAAATTCTTCCACAGCATTAGTATTTTAAAAACTAACTCCATTTTAGTATTTTCTTTTATGTTTTGCCTACATCCTGGTCACATTATACTATGCTTTTAAATCACTCATAAAAATTTTTATGCTTTATAGAGAAAAGTATTATCATCACTTCCTTAATTAAACTTTCTTAAACATCATGGTTTTGCAGTTTCAAAACATGGGAAGAGACGCGTCTGTACCATATCAACTACGCTGTTGATAAGGTAGAAAATATAGTTGTCTAGAAGGTTTTAAAAGACAAATAGATGCCATGTTCTGGAGACGTGGCAGTGAAGGGCACCGACGGAAGAGAAACAGCAGCTTTTTCACTTGCAGTAAGTAGTGAAAGCGGTTGACTAAGAGTAGTGAAAAATAAAGTAGCAGAAGACAAATGATACAGACAACAGGCGTGGTCAACACATTACTGATTAGTGAAATCTCAGCATTGCTTTGAGATAATTTTGTTATTTTTTTAATGAAATATTTTTTATTACTTTTGTAAAATGTATATCAGTTATGATGACAATTTCTTATACTGTATTTTAAAAATCCCACTGTGGAAAGGCCATACTTAAGTGCTTTATATATTTATTGAATGTTTTATTTGAGGGGAGCATCCTTTTCATTTCTATGGTAAAGAAGCAGACTTTAAGGGATAAAAGTACTTACACCTTTATGACAACATGAAACAGTTAACAAAATGTAGTTGCTGCTGTTTTTCAATTACAATGCTATACACTAGATACCATATAAGTATACTGACAACTCTGTTCCTCAGACATCACTAGATTCATATAAAAACAAGTACGTTTTAATTCAATTTTTTGTGATCATCAAATTCTATTTTGGTGATCACAAAAAACACAAAAGCCATTTGATTTACTTCTCTTACGTAGTGAATATTAACTCTTTTATTCATATATGATATGAACAAATGTATATAAAACAACTCCTCAAAAGATTGACTTGAAAACTCACAGAGGCCACATTCTAAGGGAAAATACAGTTTTTTTTTTTTTTTTGTACCAGGGATCGAATTCACAACCTTGTGCCTGCCAGGCAGGCGCTTATGCCACGGAACTAAATCCCCGGCCCTATTTTTTGAAATAGGGTCTCACTATGTAGTTCAGGCTGGCCTTGAACTCACTTTGTAGCCCAGACTGGTCTTGAACTCACAACGATCCTCCTGCCTCAACCTCCCTAATGCTGGGATTACAGATGTGTGCCACCATGCCTGGCTTGAAAGCACCACTTTTAAATATGTGACCAAAGTATTTATTTTTTTATTAGTACATATTTATAGCACATAATGATTACATTAATCATGGGGGTTGTGTACATACACACTGTGCATCTTAGTTCTTTTATAATATGGCTGCTAAATCATCTTGTTTTCATTTTTATTCAGTACAAACTTGGGGCAGTTCAGTGTCTTGTTCTGGTTATCTGCATGAAAGTATGGTTTCCTGTTAGACTTTAAACTGTCTTGCATTTTTGTTCATCAAATAAATACCTAGTCATATCAACAAAATATATACAGACCTTGTGCTTCACCTCCAAAAACTGCCTTTCAAATGCTGAACTATCAGTACAGAAGAAAGTGTAATGTGGAACAAAAATATTTCTAAACCCGGTCTTCTCTTCTACAGAGAATGTGTACGTATATATATTTTATGTGACCTCCCAAACATCTGCTGCATAACCGACCAGAGCTGGCCAGTGTTCTTATGACTCCTCCAGCTGCCAAGAGTGTCCTCTGCGTGGGAGGCACGACTGGCTCAAAACCTGGAATGGATCTAAAAGAGGGCAGAGGATAGCGGGGCAACGCGAGGAGGAAAGGGTGCCAAGAGTTCTCAGAATCACCTGCATTATGTCCTTTTCGTTTGTAGCTGTAGCGTGGTTTATTCCATTTCAGAGTAGGAATTACAACACAAGAGATGGTTAGAAATGACACTTCATACCAACGGAAAATAAAATTAGCCCCAGATGGTGACGATCTGCTCTTTCTCTGTTACCTGGAGTTATAAAGGTGGTGATTTATCATTGAATTACCTGACTTGGCTGAAGTCACAGAAACCACAGTAGGAGATTTCAGTATTTTAGCTCTCTTCATCCCCTAATCTTTAAAGCGATTTCTAGAATAAAAATCCCACTAGTATAGCAAAAAAATATATATAATTGTGCTGACTGAAAATTATGAGATAAAAAGACAACAGAATACTAATTTGACAACCCATACAAGATTTTTAAAATAAGTACAGAATAAAAGAGAAAAAAGTAGCACTTTTCTTTGTTTTGCAAAAGTTCAATTAATGCTTTCATGGCATAAATTATTAGGGCAATACACGCTGGAAATTGAAGAAACACATGTCTGTCATGTCTTGGCATTTACCTGGAAGGCTAGAATGCTTTATTTCTTATGCTTTGTTTCTCATGCTTTATTTCTCATTTTATTTTTCCTAAAGATAAAATAAAATAATTGTGAGATAAATTTTAACAGAATAGGGCAATGGCTAATATCATAAACACCTAAACCGCTATTTATTAAGTATTATAATTACCAAAGCAAACGGATGAATCTGTGTGTCTATGCAGGATGTTTGTATATCTATATGAAAATATTACATACATGACATATTCACATGTTGTTATACACATTGATAGCAAGTATTTTTATATTTAAAAATACATATTGTAATATATAACACAGTAAAATGTATTCATATGACTATTCTACTTTTTGCCCATTTATTTTTGTTGACATGTTTCCTATATTCCAACTACCAATATGTATACATTTCTTTTTGTTTGTTTCAGAATCTTCATGTTTGTCTCTCTACATCCTTATGTCTTTACTACAGTGTTTAAATTAGCACTTTATAATAATTCTCACTACTTACGATAACACAGCTTGCCTTTTATTTTTCTGTATCAAATATATACCGTCTTTGATACAAATAATTTTTTTTTCTTTTTTTGGTAGCACTGGGGATCGAACTCACAAACTCACGCTTGCCAGGCAGGTGCTTAAGCCACTAAGCCAAACTCCCAGCCCTAGTTTTTTGAGGTAGGGTCGCACTATGTAATTCAGGCCTGCCTTGCACTCATGTTGTAGCCCAAGCCGGCCTCAAACTCACAATGCTCCTCCTACCTCAGCCTCCTGAGCACTGGGATTAAAGGTGTGCATCACCCACGCCCAGCCCCTGATACAAATTTTTGGATCACCTTCCTCAATTTTACTAGAATTTTAAAATTCTTTTAGAAGAAATGTGATTTAGTGCTCATAAACCACTTTTTGTATAAAAATATCCTTATCTATTTTTATAAATGTGATAATCTTTTATAAATTCTGAAAAATTTTGTGAATCTATTTTCAAAATCTTCATTTTAGTTGCTATTCCAAATTATATTTTTAAATTAACTTTTGTATTTGATATTTATGATATCTAAGATTTCTGATGTTTTTATATACTGATTTGTATCCAAAAATATATTAATAAATTATAAATCTTTAAGTTTTCTTTAATGTATCTAACAAAGGATTACATCATCTGAGATAAGTGATATTTAATTTCATTTCCCTTAAAGTACATTTTCTTTTCCCTGTTTTATTTAGTTGAATTGGGTCATCTGTACAGTGTGGAAAGAAGTAGTGATGGTTGACACTGAGTTTGACAGAGATATTTTATTATTTCTCCATTTTCTAGTATATGCACTGTATAACTTTAGGAAGATTTTAAAGGTAACAATTTTCTTGTGTGCTCCGAGTGTGCTGCCTGGCTTGCTTCCTTGTTTGCCTTCTTTTGCTCTCTCTCTCTCTTCTCTCTCTCTCTCTTCTTTCTTTTTTCTTACTCTTTCACTCTTCCTTTTCTCTTTTATCACTCTTGTTCTCTCATTTTTCTTCTCTCTCTCTCTCTCTCTCTCTCTCTCTCTCTCTCTCTCTCTCTCATCATTAGAACACCAATGAGTTTATAGCTACATTTGTTGGGAGATAAACCTGGCTGGTGTAGGCGTGTCACTGTGGTAGTAGCCTGAAAGGCTGTATCTCCCATTTTTCCCTCACTGTCTCTCTGCTTCCCCACTGCCACGTCATTTGCTCTTTGTCCTCTGCCTTGACTATCTGCCAAACTGTCCTGCCTTGGAGCCAGTTGACTAGGGGCTGAAATTTCTACAAACTGTGACCCAAAATCTTTCCTCCTTAGAGTTGTAGGTATAAGGTGGTATGTTGCAATGACAAGAAAGTCACTGAGGCAGTCAGTTTCTTTTCTTTTTTTGTTTTCTTTTGTTCTTTTTTTCTTTCCTTTTCTCTTTTGTTCTTTTCTCTTCTTTTCTTTCTAGTAGTATCAAAGATTAAACCCAGTGTCATCACAGTGAGCTACATTCTCAAACTTTTCTTAATTTACTATTTTGAGACAGGGTCATTAAGTCTGGAAATGGACCAGGTTGAGGTTGAACTTGTGGTCCTCCTGCCTCACCGTCCCAGACTGCTGAGATTAAGGGTGTGTACCGCCATGCCTAGCCATTTTCTAATGTATTTTCTAATATATGTACTTTAAGAGTTGGAGATTTTGCAGGCAAGACTCTTCCCAGTAATTCGAAATTCAAGGGAAAAATATAAGAAGAGTATTTTCTGTACTAATACATTCACATTTACTGCTTTACTCTTTTAAGGTTTCTAATTATAATTCACATGATTGATAATCTCTGTGATGGGCTGCATAATCCCCTCTGCTGAGAGTTCGTATTCTCTGCGTAATCCCTTCCCCCTTCTGCATGTATTTCATCTGTAGCATTTTATTTTCTTTTTGTACATTTTCTTTT
>RJWM01033059.1:0-20936 GCA_004363535.1 Dasyprocta punctata | reverse complement strand
GAAGCAGATGGATCCTTATCGCTAGCGCCTGGCTTTCTGCTCCAGCCCAGGCTTTATCTTGCTTTCTGGAGAGCTCCTTGAGGCCAGGGAGGGGCCGCTGTCTCGAGGAGCCCAGGCCTGGGAGCCCAGGCTGTCTGTGCGTGGCCTTAGCACCGGGGCCGGGACCGCATCTCCCACCCTGGCCTCTGTCCCTGGGGACAATCTGGGACACATTCTGTCCTCCCTCCCGGGGCTCCGGGGCCCCATCTCGGGGGAAATGTTTGACAGAGACGCGCACGTGTTCTCCAAACAGACCTTGATTCATGTTTCCAGGAGAAATTTGCAAACAGACTTCTGCCGGCTGCATCCATCAGAGGAGCGATGGGCTCTGTAAACAGAGGCCCGGGGCTGACTCGGCTTCTACACAGACTCTTCCTGAGGGTCCCCGGCAGCCCCCGGCCCCACCCTGGCTGCTTGGGGCCACATGGCACCAGGCCTCTCACTCAGGTCTCAGAGATGCACTGTCCCTTTTCATAGACAGGAAGACAGAGACTCAGAGATGTTGAGTCCGCTGCCCAAGGTCACAAAGTACAGCCAGGTTATCTACCCACCAGATACTGCAACCGCTAGATGGAAAATCACAGCAACTCACCTCGGTGGCCGCTTCCGTGTCCTGAATGTTCTACATGGAGCAACACATTCGATCCTCATGACCACTCCATGAGGGGCGGGCGCTTACTCTCCCATTTTTCATACTGGGAAGGTGAGGGACAGAGAAGGGGGTGAAGCGATCACCCAAAAGCACGCGGGGTGAGCGGGAAAGGCGGGGCTTGAACCAGGCAGAGCGAGTGGGGCCTGTGCACCTGGGTAATACTGCCGGCCTCTACCTGTCCGAGCAGCCCCGGCTCTCTGCTCCACCTCGTCTCTGAGAGGTAAAGAAACTGAGGACCCAAGAGGTCTGGGCTCTGTTCCTGATGTAGCTTCCGGGCAGGGTAGGCTGGAGTATGGGGTCTACGTGCTCTCTCTCCTTTCCAGAGCTCAGAGGCCTGGGTTCTAATCCCAGCAATGCCACTGCTTTGCTGTATGACCTGCAACAGGCCACACCCCTCTCTGAGCCTCAGTTTCTCCATTCGCTCAGTGGAATGACAACTGCGGGCCTCTTCCACCGCACAGGGCCTGCTGTGGAGATCGGCAGCTGGGGCAGGATCGGAGGAGAGTCCTGTTCCTGGGAATCGAAGGTCCGGGCAGCTCTGCTCTGGGGCTGAGGGCCCCTGGGGTGGTGCTGGGCTGGGCCCCCTCCATCAGGAGACCCCCCACCTTGGGCTCCAGCCTAAATTGCCAGACACAGGCCTGAGAGGAGGCCGCCCCCCAGGCGGGGGTGACCAGGAGCCAGCCGGCTGGCCATTTGTCCACAGATGGGCGGGCAGATAACGGGCGTCTGGAGATAAGGCAGGGCCTGCTCTCAGCCTGGTGGCGAGCTGGCCCGGCCGGGGTAGGGAGGTGGGGTCCGGTGGTCGGGTGTGCGGGGATCAGGACAGAAATAGCTAGAGCCCAACCCCAAAACCTGGCCAGGAAACCTTTCTGTCACCCCCTCACACAGGGCTGGTGACCGTCTCTTTGCTAGGCCTCATCCTGCCTCCACTAGGACCAAAGGGGAAAATGCAAATGAATAAACAAACCCGAACCGTGTACTTCAATCCGCAGGGCTTTCAGATGGAGAGAGCCCTGGTGCCACCGACTTAGTAAGCAGCCTGCATGGGGCCACTGCCCAGCTCCAAACCTCGCGGTGCTCCGCTGTGCAGGAAGTGGCCAGGTTCCCCTCCCCAGCCTTCCTTCCCCACAAACACGAAGAAGGCGAGTAGCCCTCTCCGCTGTGAGGCAGGTGTGTTTTTCCACTTTGGACAGGCAGAACCTGAGCCGTATGGGGGCCGGATCATAGCGCTCTGGAGCAGCGAGACCAGGATTCAAAGTCAAGCAATCATCTCTCATGGGGGGCCCTCGCCTGCTTGAAATGTCATCCCTGATCTTAGTAAGGGGAGGAAGAAACCCACAGCCAGAGCCCGTGTTGGTTTAAATACGCACGCTTAGGGCTGTACCTTTCCATATGCGCCTGGCAATGTGTAAAGTCAGGCAGTGACATTTCGGCCAGTGCTGGACTTCAGATGTGACGATGCAGCTCGTGAGGACGCCGCTGTTTCCGTCTGCATCGGTTTCCTCTATGTGTGCACGAACTGAAGGAATCACCGACAATGTCCTCGCAACATGTCCCTGCCACTGACCACGCATGACCGCGTCCCCGAATGTTCACAGCACTAATTCCCAGAGACAAACTGGCCCCTGAGTCCCCAAACTGTGACAACCAACGGTGTCTCCAAATGCACCAGGTGTGCCCCGAGTGCAGCTCCCTGCAAACCACTGACACCTTCCAGAGGAGGGAAGGGAGGCTCTCTGAGGGTGGTGCTTGCCCACGCTCCCAAAACCCGCGGGAGGTGGGGCTCGGGACGCTGAACCTAGCTGAGTGGGAAAGCAAGTGGGAATGGCCACTCCAGGAAACTTGCTTCTTTTGCAGTTGGAGGCTCCTGGGGTGGAGCCAGAGCTGACACGGAGCCTGAGGCCTCCAGATGACAGAGCCCCAGGCTGAAAAGCCTCAGGGAGACTCGGGGCTGCGGGGTGGGACAGTCCGAAGGGACAGCGGAGACCATGCTTTGAAGAGGACACGCTCTTCCAGCGATGACCAGAGCATGGGTGACAGTCCTCCTTCACAGAACTCATGCCACGTGCCCAGGGTTCCGGGGGTGTGTGCGCAGCGGGGAGGCAGGATTCACACCCAGGTCCTTCCAGCTCCGAAGCCTGTGCTCCTAGCCTTGATAGTCTACCCAGCCACTAAAAACTAATGAGACAGTAGCGCCATTCCCAATAGCCAACAGGTAGAAGCAACCAAGGTGGCCACTGACAGCTGGGTAAACAAACAAAAGCTAGACTATGCATGTAATGGAATATCCTGCACCCCTGAAAAGGAAGGGAGTTCTCACCCAGGTTTCTACATGGACGAGCCTTCAGGATATTATGCAAGGTGAAACAGGCCTGTCACAAAAGGGCAATTGCTGTAGGATTCTACTTTGGTGAGGAGCCTGGAATAGTTGAACTCATAGACAACAGAGCGGTCAGAGCGGGGAGAAGTGGGAAGCTTGCATTTCATGGGTACTGAGTTCCAGTTTTCCGAGATGAAAAGGGTTCTAGAGACTGGTTGTACGTACCATGTGAATGTACTTCATGCCGCTCAATTTACACTGCAGTGATAGGCAGCTGCCGGGGGGCACTTGCCTATAAGGAGGCTGAGGCAGGAGGATTGCAAGTTTGAGGCAATTCTGGGCTGCATAGTGAGTTCAAGGCTAGCCTGAGCTAAGGAGGGAGACCCTGTCTCAAAAAAATAAAAACAAAAACAGGACGAGACAGAAAAAGGATGAGGTGAATCGGTCAGCTTCCCCCCAGGGAAATAAACCCACTGTGACTCTGGAATCAGGTCTGCTATTGAGGTCACACTCCTGCCCCACCAGGGAAGTGGAGGATTAGGAGAGAACCAGAGGATGAGAGGAGCTCAGAGGTTCTGCGGTCCCGTGGGACTGGACCGGGCCCCAGGAAGTCTAAGGAAGCGACACCTTGGTGTGGCGATGCCTCTGCAGCCTGCCTGCCAGGTCTGGTGACCCCAGAGGCTGCAGGCTGGGAAGGGAAGTGGGGTGTGAAGGAGGAAAAGTGGGAACCTGCCAGTGCCTTGCATCTGCACAGCATGTGTGGACCCCGCAAGGGCTTCAACTCCGAGAGAGGCGTGGCCTCCCTCTCACTCCCGTCCAGATCTCTACACACACCCCTTCTGGCAATGCTCACCATGGAGGATACTGGGAAGGGCGCTCTGGGAGGCCTAGTTTCCAGCTTAGCCAAGATGAGCAAGAACAAATCACCCTGGGGTGTTGGGATGTTATTCTAAATGTTGTTAGTCAAAAATAGAGAGCAAGCTACAGATGAGACATGTTATTTTTTACTGTGATAAAATACACAGAACATGACATTTGCCATTTTAACCACTTTAAAGTTATACAGTTCAGTGGCATGGAGGACATTCACGGTCATTCTTCACCAGAAATTTTTCATCATCCCAAACTGAAACTCTAGGCACATTATTTCAGGTGTACACACATACACACACACACACACCCCTACCTCTACTTCTCCATGCAGAGAATATCTCTGGAAAGATATCTGTGTGAATTAACCTTCTATTGCTGTGACAAAATGCCTGTGAATAACAATTTAAAAGAGGAAAGGTTTACTTTGGCTCATGGTTACAGAGGTTTCGGTCCATGGTCAGTTGGCTCTGCTGCTTTAGGTCTGTGGTGAGGCAGAAGCATCATGGCAGAAGGGTGAGATGGAGAAAACTGCTGAGCTCATGGCAGCCAGGAAGCAAAGAGTAGAGCAGAAGGAACCTGGGAGAAATATAGTTCTCAAACACCAGCCCCCATGACCCACTCCTTTCAGGTAAGTTCACTACCTAAGTTTCTACCACTTCCCAATAATGCTGTCAAATTATGAATCCACTGACAGATTAATTCACTAGTGAAGTTAGAGGTCTTGTGGGCAGTCACCTTCTAGAAGCTCTACATCTGAACCCCTAAACCTTATGAGGGACCTGTTAGACCCAAGCCACAATAATATTCAAGAGATTAGTACTGGTTGTCTCTGGGGAGGGGACACTGGCCAGCAGAGATGGGGCAGAGATTTCCTGTTGGAGACTTGCTTGCCATATTTTATGCTTTGGACTGCTTCAACATGAATTTTTACTAATTTTCCCCTTGATGCAGCTCACAATCTTGGATTCTGGTTGCGTTTAGAAGGTATCCTATCCTTTCCCAAATAGATTAGAACCCTGTGGTTGCTTTTTCTGGCCTCCCCAGGAACTCACACCATACCTCACTCCCCAGGAACGTGTAAATGTTCCTGGCGTACAATGGCTGGACTGCGTAACTCAGTGGTGTGGCCCCAGGCAAGCATCTTCTCCTCTCAGCCTGCCTGCTCCCTCTCTACAAGGAAAGTCCTGGCATCCATGGCGCCTGAAAGCCTACCATGCTCAGATCCTCTGGGATGTCTTGATTCTAATCAAAGTTTCAGAATTGCCCCCTGGAGGCTGGGTCTTCCAGGTAGAGGAGGAAGCAGAGAAACAGAGAGCTAGAGGGAGCTTCCCAGAACTACCTGGAATGACAGCAATGGGGATGGGATAAGGACTGAGATTTCCTAGTTACCTCCTGCTCCGGGCAGTTGTGAGCCAACCTCTGACAAAATCAGCATGGAAATTGCAGGACACCTATAGCTTTCTTGTGATCCCTATTTTGTTTTTCTCATACACGTTAAAACACATCCCTGTTAAAATAACAAATGCCCACTTTGTGCTGCATAAAATCACTGAGATCACCGCACCCTGAGAAACAATGACCGAGTGAAACACGACACAGCGAGTCTGTTGGGGGAGGCAGTAAGAACAGCCTGGATTTTGCATGTAGTCAGATTTCCACTCGGACTTGAGTTCTTCCGGTACATGGCAAAAGCTGCAGGCATGATAGCTATAATTACAACTGTTAGTGTATACTTTAAATAAAATTATCACACACCAAGCCATGTAAGATGAAAAAGGACTCATTTGTTGAGTTTAAAAAGCAAGTGTATGATGTATACCGTATGAGAGTATCTCTGACAAAGCCCATGAGATCCTCCAGGGAAAGAAGGAATGTAGAGCCCAGGGGCTGGTGTAAGGGGATCTGTATGACATTTTCTGCCCTGTAAGTGGTTGACTGTTAGACCTTACAAATGCATAGCTTTTAGAAAAAATAGACTTCCAGGCACAGAATACCGCCTGATCTCAGCCACGGGTGGCATCTGAAAAGGTTAAGCTCATGGAAGTTGGGCGTAGTTACCAGAGATCGGGGCGGGGGAGGGGAGGAATACAGAGAGGTTCCTCGATGGGCACGAAGTCACAGCTGGGCCGGAGGAATATTTTCTGGTGTGTTCTTGCGTGGAAAGGTGACTGTGGGTAATCATGTGCCATAGATTTCAAAAAACTAGAAGAGGGGACGTTGAGTATTTTCACCAAAAAGATGATAGGTATTTGAGGAGACAGATGTTTACTCTGATTTGTTTTATTTATTTATTTTGTTTTGTTTTGTTTTTCTTTTTTCTTTTTTGAGACAGGATCGCCTCATGTAGCCCAGGCTGGCCTCAAACTTGCAGTGATCCTCCTGCCTCAGCTTCCTGAGTGTTGGGGTTACTCTCTTGTTTACTCTGATTTGAACACTGCACAATGTATGACACACTGAAGCATCGTACAGTACCCATAAATATGTACAATTTTTAGGTGTTAGTTTAAATTTTTAAAAATTATCTATATTATAAATGTATAAGCTAATTAATTCAATTAAAATAGTTAACATGATTTTAAAAATCTGATTCCAGGTCTGAGACAGGAAAAGTGCGGATGAGCCTGGAATGCCTTATAATTAAGATTAGAGAAGATTTCTGACTCCTGGCCCTCACTAAAGACAGGCAGGACTAAAAGCAGTACAATAAGGACAAATAATTTTTTGGGGGAACCAGGAATTGAACTCAGGACCTCACACTTGCCAAAGGACAAATAATTGCAATAAGTTTATAGTTCACAAGAAAACAAAAACAAACACATACACAACCGGTCACCTCTGGAGGGTGCTGGTTTGGGCTGAATGTACACGTAGACCCACTTCTTCCTCCTCTCTGTTCCTCCTTGAGGGTACAGGACATGTTACAGCTCTTCCTACCTGGGGGTGGGGCTCGCTTCCCTCCCTTGAGAGAACCAAGTGCTTATTGCTGGATGCCACTGAGCTTTGGAGTGCTTTGTTACTGGGTAGTAGCTGACTGATACAGATATGATCATGGTAATATAATTTGCTGAAAGAAAAAACACTCCTGTAGAAACCTGACACCCTCATGCTTAGACTTGTGATACATGTTGTGTTCTTTTTCCCGTTTAGAAAAAAAGAGGCAAGGCCTCTACATTTTAGAACTATGTGCAAAGATGTTCACAAAATTTAAAAATTAATATAGTGTAAGAGAAAAAGTGGCTGTGTGTCAGTTCATGCAGCCTATTTTGAGTTTACATAAGTCCCAGCACCCCTGAAACACCTGCCTGCTCTCCTAGGAGTGATTCTGACTCTAGAGGCCTGGAGTTCCAGAGTGCCACAGTTAGAGACACTGAAAGACACCAGCCTGGGCCTCACTGGGGGAGTCTGTGGTCCATGGAGGAAAAGAGCACCAGCAAAGCTCACCCAGGGCAGCCTCTCCCGGGATCGGTGTCCACGCTGCTAAGCCTCGCTTATCTCCTCCCCTGCCCACGCCGCACCCCTGCCCTTGTCTAGAAAAAGCCAGCGTTAATCAGTGGATTCAAGGAACCACCTATCAGATTTTACCCTCTCGCTATACAAACCTGGGGTGGGAGGCATCAGGGTTCCTGAGGGCCTGGTAGAGACATAGGACTCTCATATCCAAGATGGAGTTCGATTCCCGGTACAAAAGAAAAAAAAAGATATGGAGGAAGAGCCTTCCTTCATCACAGGCCCCGTGCAGCCTCCGCGGCCCCCAGACCTCATGGAACCCAGATCGTCATGACGACCCGTCTTCCCCACCTTCCTAGGCTCTCACCACTGGCTCAGGCCTTCTGGAAAGCCAGGGCAACTCCATACGCTGCACCAAATGCCTCCCAGCTTCAGGGGCCCAAGGAGCCTTTCAAGGCCTCCTGTCAGGAGCCACCTCCGCAAGCTAAATAATGGACTTTGGGGGTTCCCCCATCCTAGCTGTCCTGGCCTGCCCTTCCTCTCTGCCTGCTGGGTAAGCCGCCTGCCTCTCAGGCTGGAGCAGGGCCCTTGTTTTCTGTGGCCACGCACTTTGGGGTTCACCAACCATGGTTTCTACTCTGAGTGGTATTCCCCGACATCTGCACAGCCAACTTGCTGGCTTCCGGGTGTCTGCTCAAAAGTCGCCTCATTACAAACCTTGAAAACACGATGCTAAAATGAAGGTAGTGAGTCACCGAAGACCACATACTTCCTGACCCCACTGAGAGACACGTCCAGGATAAGGGCTGGGGATATAGCTCAGCTGGCAAGCACAAGGTCGTGAGTTCGATTCCCAGTACCTGCCCCCCAATTAGAAATGTCCAGCATGGGCACGTCCATGGAGATAGCAGTGAGTCAGTGGCTGCTTGGAAGCAGCAGGGGAAGGTTGCTGATGGGGGACGGGGTTCTTTGGGTGTTGATGAAAATGTTCTGGAATTAGATTGTGGTGATGGTCACACAGCTCTGTGGACAGAATCAAAGCCACTGAAATGTACTTTCAAAGGGTGAGCAGGCTGGGCGGTATGCGAATTGCATCACAATAAAGATGCTTTTAAAAAGTGAGGACAGAGATAAAAGCAGTGGTCTGGATGGAGCCTCCCCAGCCACTGTATCGAGAACCGGGCCCCGTCTCTGTTCTCTAAGTACAGCCTCCTTCCGCCGGACTATTCTCTCTCACTTACCCTCACTAGTCAGGCCACAGGCGGTGTTCTTGTTTATGGGCTCTCTTCCCCTCTTCGCCGCCCACCCACGTCTGCCTCGTTCTCTCTCTTCCCAAACCTGTTCTATGCGTCTCTCACCGCAGCAGCCAGTGCCAGGGCTCCCCGCCCCCCTGTTCCCTGCTGCGCCCCTGGCCTTCTCCCGGCTCCACCCGGAGACTGTCCACAGGCAGCGCAGCTCCAGTGGGACCCACAGAGCCCTCTCCCTCCCTCTCCCTGCCTTCCACCCTCCCTTCTCCCTTCTTTTCTCAGGTGCTGGGGAATGGCCTTTTCTGCACCCTTGAGCGACCCCCCCATCTCAGGTTGAAGTGCAGAGACTTTGGGGACCCAAACTGCTCTCCTCATCTCAAGAGTGCTTTCTTTTGTCTTCTGAGCTTTGGTTACAATGACTGGGTAACTGCGTCCCAGGGTTCCAGGGTCCCCACCTGCAACAAGGAGTGGGGGCTTGCTCCCCAAGGCTTCCTCAGGCCCAGGGCGCATGTCTGCACTGCCCCCCACACAGGCCTGGCCCCCAGCAGGACTCTTGGGAGTCAGGCGGCCAGAGGATTGGGGAGATCATGGCTGCTGCCCACCCTGCAAGACATTTGTCACTGGGACCAGAACGGGGTAGGGGGGCCTCAGGCAGGACCCAGCCCTGCTATTAGCTGGGACCTGATCCCTGGGGACCTCTCCTGTGTCATTCACGGCAGCCTGAGGCTGAAAGGAAGGTGGTGACTTCTGCCTCTGATCTGATGGGGTCTTCAGCTCTCTGCACCTCAGTTTCCCCAGCTCTGACCTTCCTGTTGTCTAGGGAAGACTCCTTCAGGGGACTTCTAGGAAACCGCAGGGTTGTCATGGTGACAGGCTGGGCAGCTCATTTTCAGGGGCATCTGCAGGGGTTGTGGAGCCCACCAGGTGGGTGCTGGTGCTGGGGCAGGGGTGGGGCTGGATCAGGAATGATCCCTCCCCCCGCCCCGCTACCCCCACTGCAGCCTGTGGAGGGAACGCGCCTGGGTCGCAGGAACAGGCCGGGTGGGTCAGGTTGCAAATCTGGTTAATGCCTCCGTGCATTAGGCCTGCTGCCTGATGACAGGATTTTTTGTTTAACTGGAGGAATAAGAAAACAGTAACATCTGTCGGCACCAGGAGCACGGGTGCTGCGGCGTGGCGGGGAGCGCGCCTACTGACGGGGCGGAGCATGGGGAGTCGGCAGCCTGGGCTCTGCCATGCTGGCCTAGCGTCCCGAGCAGGTCCCTTCTTCTCTGTGGGCCTCGGTCTGGAAACCAGCAATGAGCAGCAGCTGTGGTTAAGGCGGGTGACTCCGAGCGTGGCCGCAGGGCACCTGTGCCAGAAGTTCCCAGAGAGCTTGCTCCGTGCTGAATCCCAGGCCCTGTCCAGCTCTGCTGGCCCGAAATCTCCGGGGGGAAGAGGTTTGTCCATTTGTCTATCTGCAGGCATGTCTCAGGCGGGATTGGGAGGTTCTGCACCATGGGGTGACAGCCCTGCGGGTCCCAAACGCTCGGCACAGGGTCCGACCCTTGCCAGTGGTGGCCATTCCCAGGGGCTGCAAGTCAACGGGACAGTCACCAACGTGTCCATGATAGTGTCATTCTGATGACTACAATGTGTTTTTTCTTTTAACTCATAAGCACTTGCTGAGTTTTCTACAGTCACAATTTAAGAAAAAGGAAGGGTACAACGTGAGCACAAGGCTGGCCTGAGCTACGTAGTGCGACCCTGCCTCAAAAAACCAGGGCCGGGAGTTTGGCTCAGTGGCTTAAGCACCTGCCCTGGCAGGCGTGAGGCTGTGAGTTCGATTCCTGGTGCTGCAAAAAAAAAAAAAGAAAAGAAAAAGAAAAAGGAAGGGTTTGGCCATCAAATTGGAAGCCTGGTCACAGGGAAAAGGAAAATGTCTCTACAGTTTGGACAGTGGACAGTCTTCTTACTGGGTGCTCATGTGATGTTTCTTTAAACCGTTGTCTTAAGTATATGATTTCTGGATGAAACAGTACCACAGGGTTGCAAAGCCAGTCAAGCAGAGCTCAAATGAGTACATGAGGAGCTTTATCATCCAACCCCCAGCCATGCCCAGCTCTGCCGTGAGCGGCCAGTGGGGCTCATCACGCTCAGACCGAGCTCTGGTCCAGTGGGGACGGTGTGGGTCTTGGTTGGTGTTTTTACTGAAACCAAATCGTTTCATACACTACCTTGCAACGTGTGTTATTTGCTGGACAGCATCTCATTGATACCCTTAGGAGAGAAAACTGATTTCTTCTTAGATTTGTTCAGTAAATACAGATGTTCCCTGACTTCAGATGGTTCGATCTGCAATGTTTCATTTTTATACTGGGGCTTATGAAAGTGATACGCATGCATGCTTTTCTGTCTTGAATTTTGATCTATTCCTGAGCCACTGAAGTGTGGTATGAGACTGGGGTGTCCAGTAGTGGCAGGGGTTGCAGTCCCACAGTGACAGAGGGCTATGTCGCCATGCTGGGATGTGCAGTGGTTTAGGTGTATTAAATGCATTAAAAACTGTTATCATTAGTGTGTGTTTGTGATGCATAATAATTACATTCATCTTGAGGCATTAATGCAGTTTTACTTACAATCCTTTGAACTTAGCCTGGGTTTTATCAGGATTTTACCCATCATGTGTGGAGGAAGGCCCACAAGTAGGCTTCGTTTTTCCTCCTTGCTTCTCTAAACAGAAATGAATGAAAATAGAAGCAGCTCAGTAAGTTTAGTGTTCCAGTTTGGAACTTTAAGCTGGATCATTCCACGCTCACCCCCTCCAACACGTGTGCACACACACGCACACACACACATGCACATATGCACACATACACACAGGTCCACACCAGCCTGGCCTTTCTCCTCTCTTGCACTGTCAGGAAACAAGACATCCCATCTCATAAACCTCGCCTCCTTCCTGAGCAGAGCGTGGACCTCAGTCACCATAGGCTCCTCAGCCGCCCAGGGCTGGCCTCGTCCTGTGAATTGAGGCCCTGCTTTCTAGATGAACATCTAAGAGCTCAGGCAGCTACGGAGAAGGAGCCTCCAGGCCAACCCGTCTTTACATTCTGATGATTTGGGGGAAGGGCGGCTTCAGGTTTCCCACACGGCCACATCAACCACAACCTCTAACCCAGAGCTGCAAACTGAGGCCACATCCGGCCACACATGGGTTTAGTTGGGCCCAATCAGCACTAAAAATGTGTTTTAAGTTAAAACATTTAAAATGGGAGATTTGATATAATAACCCAAATTCCTGGTGCGTCCTGAAAACTCACAGGGTTTGACAGCTCAGGACCCAGATTCCCAAATGGCCACATTGGGTTCCCGGGCCGGACTCTGATGCTCGCTCCGGATAGGACACTGCCCTCCAGCGTGACAGGGCCCACCTGGCTGCCCCAGTCAGCAACAGCTCCGGCCTGCGTCCACAGGCCTGTGATTCACAAGAAGCAAGCGTGGCCTTGGGGGGCTCTCTTGTGGGTCCACCTGGGTGAGGACAAGGGCCCCAGGGGGACACTGGATAGTCCTTCCAGGGGCCTCCTCTTAGCCCTTCATTGGCCAAAACGTGTCCCAAATCCTCCCTATGTGACAGGAAGTAACAGCACGATGATAATTAATAACAGCTACAACTTAGCGAGTGCTAATGACACGCGAGGCACCCAGCTAGCCATCGCCTTGCGGGGCCTCATTAATCTTCCCAGCAACCCTTTCTCGGCATTGGGGGCTCCACTGACCTGATGAAGAAACCAAGGCTCAGAGGCTGGGGAAACTTGCCCAATTGACACCTTGAGCGAGCGGCGGAATCTGAATTCCAGTCCCCTCACTGTGCACGGACTTGGCCTGCAGGCCCTGCTGCATGGGGAGCAAGGCTGGTCCGCTCCTTGGGTACCAACCTAGCACACAGGAGGTACTGGGGAGCACAGTAGCCCAAGGCAGCTTGCGTTTCCTACACAGGTAGCACACAACCTGGATAAAAACAAGACTTTGGAGCCGGGCGTGGTGGCGCACGTCTGTAATCCCAGCACTGGGGAGGCTGAGGCAGGAGGATGGTTGCCAGTTCAAGACCAGCCTGGGCTACAAAGTGAGTTCAAGGCCAGTTTGAACTGCACAGTGAGACCCTGTCTCAAAAAGACAAAAAACAAACAAACAAACCCAAACTATGACTTTGGAGGTAGAAGAGACTTGATCTAAAGCCCAATACTAGTGTGATATCTGTTATTAGATGCGTGGCCAAAGGCGAACAACTGTACCCTTCTGAGCCTCAACTGTCTCTGCTGTGAAATGGGAGGGATAATAACACCGCTGCTTAGGGAGGATGGGGACACTGCATTTAAAGACTGTATCTAGAGAGCTATCTGGTGGCAGGCATCCATAACGGTCAGGCTAAAGTGTCAGGAAGAAGGGGTACTGTGGGGCAGAAGAGCATGGACTGCCCAGGGACAGGGCCGCCCAGGAGTCATTACAGCAGGGGTCGTGAGCTGCTCCTGCAGGAGAAGCTCCCAGCTTCTGCAGCCTTCCTTCCCCAGGGCAGTGTCCTGGGAGGAGGGCCTGCCCCGGGTCACGTTCCCACCTGGCTCGGGTCAGGCCGGCTGGGAGCAGAGCTGGAGAGGAAGGAGGATCCCCGCGCAGGCGCTCTGCTGGTCGAGGAGCCAGCAGGAGAAGAGGCGGCAGGAGGGTGGTACCGGGCAGAGCAGCCCCAAGACGTGGTTTCCGGAGAAGTCGGGTCTCAGCCTGCTCCCACCGCAGCTCTGGAGCGTGAGTGGCTCTGCACAGCCTGGCTGCCTTGAGCACGGGGGATGGGGGTACACTGCAATCCTCAGCCGCCGATCCCAGGTCCAGCCTGGTGGTCACGTGAAACTCCTCAGGCAGCTCGTGGTAAATGACTTCGGGCACTGTCGGTAGGAAGAGGGCAGCTGCGAGCTGTTACTACTCAACAAGCCAACACCTCAGCGCAGCCCCGGGAGCACCTACCCCACTACGCACTCCGGTTTTGTCCTCGCAGCCAGCACAAAATGAGGGAGGTGGGATTACCTAAAAAGAAGTCAGAGTGGTATTTGCAGGAGACGGTGAAATGGACAAAGAGAGCTGTAAAAAAAAAACAGTATTCACTACATTAGGTTAGCCCGAAGCTCGCCCTTCGAGAACATGAAATCAGTGGTGGCTGTTAATAGAAAAGTAACAGGGTATCAAAGGGCAGCGTGGGCTGAGAGGCCAAGAGTCAATAGAGGTCTCATTCCGGAGCGAGGTGCGAGATCGCCGCGGAGTATTCACAGCGCAGGCAAAAACTGGCTGTTCCCAAACTCGACCTGCGCTATGAGTGGGTTCTAAAGGGTTGGCAGTCATTGGGAACAAAGAGGGAGAAACAGCTCTGTGTGTGCCCCGCGACGCGCATTAACTCTGCTGACCCTCACTCAGCTAAGCTCCTCCTGTTTACAGACGGGGACGCTGAGGCTCAGAAGGCCGGTACTGTCAGCTCCAAGGACGGGCTGTTGGCCGGCAGTCAGGCTTGGGTCTACGGCGTGACTGCAGAGACAGAAAGGGATTAGAGAATGTTAACAGTGCTCCCTGGGAATAACGAGATATTCTGTAAGAGAAACCTTCAAAGTGGGCCTAGAAGCCGGGCGTGGTGGCGCACGCCTTTAATCCCAGCACTCGGGAGGCTGAGGTAGGCGGAGCGTTGTGAGTTCGAGGCCGGCTTGGGCTACAACGCGAGCGCAAGGCCGGCCTGAGTTACATAGTGCGACCCTGCCTCAAAAAACCAGGGCCGGGAGTTTGGCTCAGTGCCTTAAGCGCCTGCCCTGGTAGGCGTGAGGTTGTGAGTTCAATCCCTGGTGCTGCAAAAAAACAAAAAACAAAACAAAAAAAAAACAAAGTGGGCCTAGAGAATATGCATGCAAAGACAAATAATAGGGTGTTCTGTGAATAAAAATGATGGTAAAAAATTTCCAGAAATGGAGTGTTGGTTAAGTAAATTATGATTTATATAATTAAAGAATATCCTGCAATCTTATAAAAAAACACGTCATAGGTTATATATATATATATATATATATATATATATATATTTCTTCTTTTTCTCCTTCTTCTTTTTCCTTCTCCTTCTCCTTCATCTCCATCTCTGTCTTCTTTTTGTGGTGTTAAGGATCAAACCCAGAGTTTTGCTCTACCACTGAGCCCCACCCCCAGCCTAGGTCAGTAGTTAATCTTAGATCTGGCAATGAGTTTTGGGGGCTGTGAACCTCCTAAAATTGTAGGTGTGATATGGAATGTGAGGTTCTTCTGGGAAGTAGATCTGTAGCTAGTTTAAGATTCTAAAAGGGATCTGTGACTAAAATAGAGTAAAAAAAATTACTATGAGAAAATGATATTGAAAAAAACTTTTTATTTTGAAAGTTGAATGGAAGAGTATCAGCAGTTTACATCTCTGCCCACATTACTCTGGAGAGAACCCAAGACATCATTTTACTTGAGTCAGGCATAATGATGCACACTAGCATTCTGGGAGGCTGAGGCAGGAGGATTACAAGTATGAATCCAGGTTGGGCAAATTAGGAAGACCCTATCTCAAAAAAAAAAAAAAAAAAAAAAAGGCCTGGGATTGTAGTTACATGCAAAAGCATTGGGTCTAATCCCTAGTACAGGGAGGAGAAAAAAAAGAAAAAAGAAAAAAAAGAAAAGAAAAGAAAAACAGAAACAAATAATTATTATTTTTTTCAAAAACCCTATGAGTTGGGGATTTAGCTCAGTGGCGTAAGCACCTACCTGGAAAGTTTGAGGTTGTGGGTTCGATCCCCGGAACCAAAAAAAAAGCATATGCACAGGGCCGGGGATATAACCCAGCAGCACTGTGCCTGCCCAGCAAGTTTGAGGTCGTGAGTTCAATCCCCGGTACCAAAAATAATAAAATCAAATAAAATTAAAAACTGTAAGTGAAAGTCAGTGTGGAGATTCCTCAAAAAGCTAGGATTGTGTATCTGGGTATCTTCCTGAAAGAATTAAAAACATCCTACCACAGCGATATATGTGCACCTATGTTTATAGCTGCCCTGTGCATAATAGCCAGATCTTGGAAACAACCTAAATGCCCCTCAACTGAGGAACAGAAAAAAAAGATTGACATTTCTATATAATGGAATACTACTCAGCTATAAAGGACGATAACTAGATATTTTCACTCTTGAATGGATGAGTACTGAAAATATACTTCTCAGTGAACTAAATAAGTCACACATATGTAACCATCGCATTGCTGCACTCGTGTGATGAACTGAAAGAAAATCTATGTATATAAAAATTAAGACAGTTAAAGAAAAATAATTTTGAGAGAAAAGTAGTTTTCACAGGGTCATCTTCAGATTTCATTTTTAATGCAAAATGTTCATTTGAAAATAATACAGCAATCATAACAAAAAAGGTAATCATATAGCTGGTTTCTCTTGATTCACTGAGGCAAAAATTTTGTGCTAATAATTTTTTGGATAATGTTTCATGTCTATATCTTTTATCCTAAACAATTTCTGTGATTATAATAATATGCAATGTGCTGATTATTGTTACTCTCTTATTGGCTGGTTGTGAAATTATTTTGCTTTAGTTTCTTACTTTCTTTTTGTTTAAAATAAAAAAATTAAAAAATAAAAAGCATACACACAGTGTCATTATCACATCTTAAAAAAAATCTAACGATTGTTAATAATTCTTTATTTCATCAGATGCCCAGGTAATGTGAATAATATCCATTCATGCCCCAACCCATTAATGAATGAGAAAACCATAGAGGATAGTCTGTGACCACGTTCTGGGGACATACACATCATAATGTTGACAAAGTTATCTGGATCGGAGACGATTTTTTTTTTTCTTTCCCAAGTTCTCTGTGCTGCTTTTTGTGGCAGAATAAGATGACAAGCTTCTTTTAAAAGTCTGAATCCTCTGATTCAGCATCCAGGTTCCTAGAGCTTGTTTCATTGAGAAATGGGGAAGACACAGCCACCCAGAGAAGCTAGGGGTCCTGGCCAGGCGAGGGAGGCTATGAGGCGCAGGGTGGGGGGCTCCCACTGGCCTCCCCAGCCCTTGGGGAGAGGACAGAAAAACAGAGATTCTGGGACATCTCTCAACCTCTGATGTCCTGCCGCCCCCACCCTCTTACCTTCCCACCTTTATCAAGCCTCACACGTTGGGGGCACTTTGTTGCTGGAGTTGACAGACCAAACGAAACAGAGGCGGTGGCAGATAACCAGAGCCCATTCTCGCCACACGTAGGCCTGTTGGCTTGTCGGGCCTGGAAGAGAAGGCGTCTTGTTTCCCCAACACATTCCAGAGTCATGTCCCCCAGGCTGCCAGGCCTCCAGCCCAGACTCCCCAGCCCCCAGGACTTTCACAGTTGAGACAAAAAGGGGACGAAAGACCTGACATTGTTTGCATTGTTCTGCTCCTCTTGCCAAAAATCCCAGTTTTGCCGTGTGACCTTGGGCCAGTCCCTCCACTCGCTGGGCCTTGGCTTCTGCAGGGAGATGGGAATCTGTCTGGGCTAGATAATCTCTGAAACGCCTGTTCTCCTCCCAACACCCATCCCCAGCTTCTTTTAGAGTTTCTAAATTTATCAGAAATAGGAAGCAAGTCCAGCACACCTCTAAATATCAGCTTGGAATCCCACGGCCGCGTCAGGCCACAGGGTGAAGCCCAGTTGAAACTTTCCTGATGAAGAGAACATGAGATAGACATTTTCCCTTCCAGTGTATGCAAACACACACAGACACACACACACACACACACACACATGAAGGAAAAGTTTCACGGAAGAACACCCATGATATGCACTCTGGTATTTTCTATTCTATTCTTTTTTTTTCTTTTAATTTGACTGCAGTCCATTAAGGTGTTTTCATAATCTGTGAAACCACCATGAGATGCACTTTGAAAAACATCCAATTCACAAAGCTATGCCTCTATTCCCCAGCAAGATGGTATCAGCCAGGGCAAACACACACACACACACACACACACACACACACACACACACGGATCCTATATTAACTATCTTCAATTATTAGACTTCTCGAACTCTAATGTACTATGCGTGAATCACTTGAAATGTTCTTCAAATGCTAGTTCTGATTCAGTAGGTCCCAGATGGAGCCAAGATTGCATATTTCCAAAGAGCACCTTAGGTGAGGCAGATGGAGTTTAGCAAATGGGTATTCCAGGCTGGTTTTCTTTGGTCCATCCACTCTTACTTGTGGGGCTAGTTTTTCTCATGCTTTCTTCCTCCTCTTCCCATAAATTAATTTGGAGACTTGGTGGTCCAAGTCTTTGCTCCTTAAGTGTAACGACTATACTTTTCTGACAGAGTACTTTTGAGGAGGGGTAAAATAATCCCTGTAAATTATTTACCACCCAGCCTAACACACTGTATTCAGTGCCGAGTGCTGAATACATGGTGTCCTTACTGCCAAAGTGGCCTTGTCATAAGTACTTTCTCTTACTGTCTCTTCTCATAGGAATTACAATTTAGGTTGTATATTGAGTTTGTGAGTATGAATTTTTTTAATTATAAAATTTAAAATTGCAGTAAATGCCAGAACTCTGGGAGGCTAAGGCAGGGGAATAACAAGTTCAAGTTCAGCGAGGACAATTTAGTCATGTAGCGCCAAGACGTTAACGGACTGATGATGTAGCTCAGTGGGAGGGCTTTGGGTTCAATCCCCAGTATCAGAAAACCAAAACGGTAAAAAAGAAAGATAGAAGAGAGTGAAAAAATTACAATTATAGGCTGGAGATTTGGCTCAGTGGTGGAGGGCTTGTACAATACAGCCAGGAACGGTGGCACATGCCTGTAATGCCAGCACTCTGGGAGGCTGAGGCAGGAGGATCACAAGTTTGAATCCAGCCTGGGCAACTTAGAGATTTAGCAAGATTCTCTCTCCAAATTAAAAAAAAAATTGCTGAGGATATAGTTCAGTGTGATGGCCCTGGGTTCAATCTCCAGGATGAAAAGAAAAAAAGCAAAATACGAAAATTTTCAGTAAATTTGTAGAATTAAGAAAGGTGAAAATAGAGGCCAGAGATTTTGTTCAGTAGCACAACACCTGACCAGCAAGTGTGAGGTCCTAAGTTTGGTTCCTGGTAGAAGAAGAAGAAGAGGAGGAGAAGGAGGATGAGGAGGAGGAGGAGGAGGAGGAGGAAAAGGAGGGGTTGGTGGAAGAGGAGGGGTTGGAGGAGGAGGAGGACATAAATATTCATAGTGCCATTTGCCTTATACAATGATAAATTCCCAGCACCACCAAAAAAAAAAAAAAAAAAAAAAGGAAGAAGGAAGGGAGGAAGGGAACCTAATACAATGATTATTTTGAGTGTCTCCCTTTGGGACTGAACACAGGCTCCGAGCTTTAGCCCAGTTCCTTTCCCTCCCTTCAGATGCGTTTCTCATAGAGCGGTAATAGCCAGCGTGTCTAACCTTGTGTTCTGAGTCTTGATGCCCTCAGTGTGTCTAACACGTCCTGATTAACACAGATCATGTTCTCCTTTTCCCTGGAAGTTTGTTCTAGAAGGATAAAAGGACACAGGTACCACCTATGGCATCACTGGATGCAAACCTTGAATCATTCTGAAGAACATGGCTGGCACCCGGATAGCAGTGGCTGGAGATGCAGAACTTAGCACCTTACAAATCACAGAGTCCTACAAATGTGTCGCCTTCGAGGCAGACAGTCGCTGGGCTACGGGGGTCTCATATGACAGGGCTGAGCCAGAAGCGCACTTTCCCTTATGAAGGATGCAGTAAGAAACCTAAGGGAAACTTTAGCTCCGTTTCACTAACTTGGCTGAGACTTTAAAAATTGCTGAAAATGATGATGTAAACAAAAAAATTAGCTAGTCAAGTGTAAATTGTAGTAGAAACAATTTGACAAGCTGGGTGTGGTGGCACACTCCTGTAATCCCTAAACTTGGGAGGCTGAGGCAGGAGGATTGTTGCAAGTTGGAGACCAGCCTGGGCTACAAAGTAAGCCCAACCACATAGCGAGACCCTGTCTCAAAAAAAGACACACACACACACACACACAAAGAAGCAACTTGACAAACACGATTGTTAGGTCCTGTCACAGAAAACGGGCATACATGAACAAACTGGAGATATTAAAAACCCGGAGTTTGCCGGGCATGGTGGCGCATGCCTTTAATCCCAGCACTCAGGAGGCTGAGATAGGAGGGGTGTTGTGAGTTCGAGGCCAGCTTGGGCTACAACGTGAGTGCAAGGCTGGCCTGACCTACATAGTGGGACCCTGCCTCAAACACTAGGGCTGGGAGTTTGGCTCAGTGGCTTAAGTGCCTGTCTGGCAGGCACGAGGTTGTGAGTTCAATCCCTGGTGCCGCAAAAAAACAAAACAAAACAAAACTCCCCAAAAAACCCGGAATGAGGTTGTTGGTGTTAGTCTTTTAGTTTGGTCAGTGCCCCTAGTTAGGGTAGATGGTAACATTAGGGAAAATGAGGGTAAAGCGGGTACAGAAACTCTGTATTATTTCTGCAACTTTTCTGTCTAGAATAATCCCAAAATAAAGTTTAGTGAAAGTGCATGTACTTTACATGAATGATAGCTCAATAAAACCATGTCCCAGAATGCATTCCCGAGGATCCCAGCGCGGGGCATGCGCCTGGAGCACTCGCGACGCGCAGCCGTGCCCCTGGAAGATTGTTCTCCTGCGTCCCCGCAGCGCCCAGTGCGGGCTGCAGCTGGGCTGTGCGGCTGACTGCGGGTGGGGGTGCTGCCGGGGGCGTCTCCTCAGACTGTCCACATTAGGCGCATTAGTCACTCTTCTTTCATTCGCTCATTCCGCAAGTCAGCATTGAGTAATTTCCATGTGCAGGTTCTGTGCTGTGCCCTGGGGGTGATGTTTGAATGGAAAAATCTTGGCTCCTTGTTTTGTGGGGTTTGTAACCTCAGGGTCAGTCATACGGATGCCACTATTAAAACTGGACGGTGCTCACTTCTGCAGCACATACACTACTATTAAAACTGGATTCGTAGCCGGGCGTGGTGGCGCACGCCTTTAATCCCAGCACTCAGGAGGCTGAGGTAGGCGGAGCGTTGTGGGTTCGAGGCCGGCTTGGGCTACAATGCGAGCGCAAGGCCGGCCTGAGCTACATAGTGCGACCCTGCCTCAAAAAACCAGGGCCGGGAGTTTGGCTCAGTGGCTTAACAGGCGCAAGGCTGTGAGTTCAATCCCCGGTGCCGCAAAAAAAAAAAAAAAAAAAAAAAAAAAAAAAAAACCAGGGCCGGGAGTTTGGCTCGGTGGCTTAAGCGCCTGCCCTGGCAGGCGCGAGGTTGTGAGTTCA
>RJWM01033057.1:0-21048 GCA_004363535.1 Dasyprocta punctata | reverse complement strand
GCCAAGAAAAAAAGTATATATTATTCTGTTAGAGCTTGCAAAAGTAGTAGTAATAGTAATGGTAGTCGTAGTAGTAGAAGCAATAAACGAAGCAGATTCAAGCAGTCCTTGAGCTGTTTGTGTGTCTGTTCTCCACGCGCCGACGCTCAGCCCACCTTCGGGGACTCTGTGGACCTAGCCCGGCTGGACCGCGGCAATTCCTTTTTTTTTTTCAGCATCAGGGATCAAAATCACAACCTCATGCCTGTCAGACAGGCGCTTAACCCACTGAGCCAACCTCCCGGCCCTAGCTATTTTAGGCAGGGTCGCACTATGTAGCTCAGGCCGGTTTTGCGCTAGCGTTGTAGCCCAAGCCGGGCTCAAACTTTTACTCCTTTTTAAAAAACAAAATTGGTGGTATTTAAGTATATACCCAAATATTGTTTTCATTCTCATAAAAGTAGTCAATAAAACTTGATACCTTTTAAGGGAAATCTTACTTAACTTAGCATACAAGTTAGTAATATACCATTAGGACTATCTAGACTTTGTTCTCTTTTAGAGTGGTAGAGAATTAAGAATCATTAATATTTTTGTTATTCTATAAATTTCTAGGTTCAATAATATAGTCATACAGTTTCAAGAATGGTTATTACAAAGGATTTATCATGAGAACAGTCCCCCCTCACCTACTCCATATTCAGCTTTCTCTAGACACATTTTGTATTATATTATTAAAGGACAGATAACAATATCATATATTCTAATATGCTCCTAAGTTAGTTTTAACTATGATTATTTTATGGATAATTTTATATTAATTGTTCTATCTCTATACTCCCCATGAAAACCATATAATTATTTTGAATTGAAATTAAAACAGCATTTCTTAAATAACATTTTATATGTGTCTCTATAGGCGGAACTAAAATTCAATGTAATTATTGTTCTCATAATTACAGTATTTTTAAAGTGTAATTGTTTATTCAGGAAATTATCACATCCGCTGATTGTCATCAACATTTCTAAAAACTCTGAGTTGAGATCCTAGCTGTGTTTACACCATGCAGTTAGTTCCTTTGACTCTTAAATCTGTTTTACTTTAGGTTTCCCACCCTCTGATCCATCCCTCATCAAACTCAATTACAGCCAGTGTTTTCTTGTCTTTAACAGTTCCCTCAACCCAATCCTTTGTGGTACAACAGTATAAACTGGTGAATATTTTAGACCATGGTCTCTGTCTCAACTATTCAAATCTGATGTGACAGCATGAAACCCAAAACACATAGTATGTAAATAAACAGAGGGAACTAGATGCTAATAAAACTTTCTCTACTAAAGAAGATAGGTAGTGGAATTTGTTTGTAAACTGCTTGACTATAGCATAATTTTAGAGTGAAGATTCCTAACACAAACATTGCAGTAATAATGTGATTAATGATCATTCATTGGTTCAATTATTAAACAATTTTAAAATAATTAGATTTACCTTTTAAACTTACATTAAATTGTTATTTTATTATCCTGAGTTTTGCTTTCTACAAAAACAATTTGATTGCAAGATAACTTACTGAAAGTTAATTACACTAAGTATATGCAAATTTTAAAATTGGAAGAAAACTCAAAAAATATTTGAATTTGGTCCCCATTGATAAGAAAAATAATTTGTGGCAGATAGAAAAAAATTACGTACTTCTCAATTTTTGAGAGTCACAAAAGTATTCAGACAATTTACAATAATATGTTTTAACTTATTTGAAATATGAAAATCTTATTCTATAATTCCTGCTATTTTCCCTTCTAAAATAGATATTACTATTTTTTAAGTTGTTTTTTTATATGAATGTTTAACCATATGTAAAAAGAACACATTCTACACATGGACTATTTCTTCCTGTTTATATAAATGTAAGTTAAAAGACGAAAAGTTAGCTGAAAAATAAGATGCCATATTAGTCTCTATGAAAACAAACATTATGGAAGAATTCAGAGTGTCAAAAATTATTTCATATTATAATTAACAGGTAATTTATAGTACAATTGCAGTTTAATTACTTATTAAACACAAAAATTGAGAATTTTTAAAAATATTGCTACAAATACAGATATGCAAACCAACATATTTTGGTAAATCTGCAGGATACTGCATTTATTTGCTTAGTCATCAAAAGCACGACCCTTCTAAGACAAAGAACGGCAAACATTGTCATGCCTGTGAATTTCTAAACAAAAGAACAACAAATCTAAAGCAAGGATAAAGATATGCATTTCCATTAAAAAAGAAAAAAATCTTCTATCTCTGTGTTCTAACTAAAAGTGAATATGTAAGACAGGAAAATGAATATTTGCTTCATTATGTAATCTATATAATAATTTAATGCACTTTATTTTATTAGATACTCTATGCAACAATTTATTAAATATGTATTTATTATTAATCTATAGCTAATTGGAATATCATTTTAAAGATTAAATGTGCATGTCTTGTAGATGTAATAGGATGTGCATACTTATATACATTAATATTTATATATTTGTTATGAATAAGCATAAACACATTCAATGTATCATTCAATGAAAAATTTAAACTTTCATCCATAAAAATGGGTATTGATTTTATGATGTGACAGCATTCTTCATTTTTAGAACCTGGGGATCTTTAGAATTCATAATTGGAGCTAAAAATCTATGTATGCTTGAGTTTCTTCTTATTTCCATGGTAGCTGAAAGAAAAAAAAATTATACAGAGCTCTTGTTTTGAGCAAAATGCTCACAGAAGTTTAATATTGGATCCAAGTATCATAGGAAATAATGATGATGAAACTAGAAATAGACTCCTAGCTCCAAGGGTATATTTATTATATAAGCTGTTGTACATAAGATGTTAGATGATATTTCCATTTTATCATATCTTTTGGGTACTAAAAATATTGAATGAGGCCTCTCTTATTCAGAATGAGATAGAGAAGATGTGGCAAGTTTAAAATTGTGAGATAGGCCACTTGTTATCCAAATTCTGGCCAAATTCCAAGTTGCACACTTGAGTCTGAATTCATTGTGCTGGAACATTCTATTGTTATTCTTAATGTATTTAAATGATTGAGTGAGAACCTCTGTCATTATAGAGAGTCTTCTGCTTTAGTAAGTATCTACTGGTTTAAATGTTCATCACATCTAATGAATGTCATCACAAAAACATCTAGACCAAACACCTAGATACTCTAGCCAAGCTAAACAGGCCCACTACTTTATCACGCAGTCTGTCGTAGATTTATTTTTAATCAAAATTTTAGTATTTTTAATAGAATAATGCTGCCACATACTTTGCCATGGCATCTAAAATATCTCTGATTTTGTAAGAACATATTTAAATATAGGTAGTTGATTGGAAAGGTAGTATCTGAAAACAACAAATGGAATGTGAAGAACTAAAACAGCCATTAAAAACAAGTTTATTAATTGTATTATAACACCATTTATTTCTATGGTAAGTTAAAGCTCAATCAAATTCAATTGTTTGGCAGCAGTCTATAATGAAAATCAGAGATTTGTAATCTGAGGAATATAAAAACCTACTATGTTTATAAAACAACTCACACTGGTTAATTCAGTAAGGGTTTGAAATTGGTAAACACGCTCTACTTTGCAAATGAGAAGGGGCATAAGGGAGGGAGGAAAGAAAAGAGGGAATGAGAAAATCAAAACAATTAAGATTTGTTTTATACATGGTTCAACTGCTCATGATGAATATAGTCACTAGCTATGGCAAACATGCTTTAAAAATCCAATACAGTTCTACTTTATATATGTTGAAAATATAGGCCAATGACCAAAAACATCCCTGGGGACTGTGTTCACAGGTGTAGTCAGCCACTGAAGACTCTTAAAGTAAACCAGATAAGACATAAAAGAAACTGATACAAGGCATCTATTACAGTTTTGGGATCTGGAGATGATCTATATCAAGTACCCTCTCTCCTGTTGCTGTTGGACAAGTCAGAACTAGGACTAGTAACAAATTGCAAATAATTTTAAAGCAGTAAGTAATATTTATTAACTCATTGTTTTATTATCCATTTAAATAATTCACTGAATAATTGCATTTTCCTCACCCAGCAAATACACACACGCACACATACACACACACACACACACACACACACACACACACACAGGGTCCAGGCATTTCTTTCCTGATCCCCGTATATGACTAAAATTATGTATCTTCATGAAATTATATTCCTACAATATAGACTTTTGTTTTATCTTCTTAAATCAAAAGAAAAAAAAACCTAGGTGGTAGTCACAGGGTTAGGTTTAAAAAAACTTTTGTGTAACTCCTGGTATTCCCCAGTTATCCATTATTAAAGTTGTTCCCTCTAGCCAAGTCTGATAGGAAAGACAAAGTACACAAATCCAATTCTTATATGACATCTCATATGATATCTCATATCTCAGGTGATATTTTGCACAGTAGAGTACGTATCCAAAATTCAAAACTCTTGAGACCATTGAATATACCATTATATTCAGTATGCATTTACTCACTTGTTAAATATCTGTCCTTTTGAGAAAGAATTAAAATAATTCCTATTGTTTGTATTGGTACTACTATTCCTGTGTCCTTCTTCAAGGGAGTATAGGCTTCCATTCACAAAATATTCTATGTCTGAGAATTGGTGTCACAGTTTACTCTCTTTTTGCTGGGACAAGATACCTAGCCACTACAAGTTAAAGAAGGAAAAGTTTATTTTAGTTCACAGTTTGTAGAGGTTTCAGTCCATAGTTGGCTGGCTTCAAGGCAGGATGACATGGTAGAGGGTCAAAGTGTGTGGCAGAGGGGAAACAGTGCATACTAGTGCAGGCAGGAGGCAGGAAACCTGACTTCTTTCTTTCCCTTTATACTCCATCCTGGCTGCAAGCCTATGCTTGGCACTATCAACAGGCAGGGTGAGGCTTCCATCACTAAACCAGTCAGTGGACTGATTCATATTTGAGAATCACACAACCGTCATCCAGCTGCCTCCCAAAGCCCCAACTTTGAGTTCATAAAGATTTGAGGAGACATCTATATATTAGCCGTAACGATAGAATTTGATTCAGAATAGGATGAATAATTGTGGTTTTCCACTGTGAGTGCAGAAAGCATACTTTTTGCTATTTTTTATCACTGTTGTTGTAGATGCTAAGCAATCCTCTCATTGTCTCCTTACTTATGCAAGTTCAAGTAATTCTATGCTGTACCAGCCATCATCAGTGATTGTTGCTTCTAATCGTGACCTTACCATTATGTTAATTAAGTATATTTTCCCAATGCTGTTTTGTTGGTACCACCTGTCTCTACTGCTTTGGAATCCTATTAGTTTTATAGCAGCACACACTGTCATCAACCTACAAAGAAAACCTACCAGTTTTCCAACCACATGTGAGTCTTTATCACTTGTATTTTTGCAGATTTGGATATGAAATACTTGTCAGACTGTCAGAAATATACTCAGCTGTTACATTGGTCTTAGGTAATAATCCATACTATTCCATAGACAAGAAGTATTCTGCAGCCTTCTTCAGAATTCTGCTGTGGCATTTTTGGCATCTCTGCTGAATTTGTTATAACATACACTTTTTATAACTTCAGGGGCCCATTTCAGCAAGATATTAAACCAGCTCCCAGGCCTGTTTTTATCTAGGTTTTTTTTTTTTCCGATTCAGCAAACAATTCAATTCCAAATCCATCCTGAGGAAAAGTTTTCAAAATAACTTTTGCTTCAGTTTCAAATTCTCTTAGAGTACAATCTTGTGGCAAGGATTTGAATGAAATTAGTTTATTTAAAATCTCAAGAAACCTCGGTAAGGACTGGGGTGTGAGATTATGTAGAAAATTTCCATTTTATGAAATAGGACTTCAATTCTACTGATGAAATTTGAGAAATGTATTTTATAAAATTATCTTTTGAAGGGCAAATAAACTGAGGAATTCATTTTTTAAAATTCCATCAGGTTTCATGCCTAAATCTTGTAATCTGAACAACTACTTTCAAGATAACAATATGCAATATATTACCTGATGTTGATTTCCTACTTCTTTTTTTAAACTGTATCATTTTTTCCTTTTTTTGTTTATTTTTAAAATTAAAAAATCTAAAAGTAATTCCATCCATTTTAAAGAAAGGTTAATCATTAGAAAGTTGCTATTCTTGACATTTTTGACCAGCTACCTGTCATACAGATATAGGTAATCAGTAGTCATGTTTATATGCACTGAAATGCTAGGTATTAAATAAATGTGCAATGCCTATGAGAGATGTTAAGCAAAACGTACTTCAATCTACAACTCTCATAACTTGCAAATATTGTGTGCAAAACAAATGCTTTTTGATATTCTGTAGTAAGATTATTTATTTTGTTATTTGGTATTATTGCAATTTAAATTTAAAGGGAAAATGATGAAAAATATACACAAGAAAATCTTTTAAAAAATGCGTAAGTGGTTTCGAAAACACCTTTCTTTCCCTTTTCTGGCCTGGTGAAACAGAAATTGTACCTTTCTTCTATCACCAAGTAAATAAGGTTCAGTGTCCCTCCACTTCCCAATCAGAGATCTCTCTTCCCAGAAAAAGCAGGAATTCATTTCTCATCCTGCCCCCAATTTTCTGTTGCTACAGTTAAATTCTTAGCAAGTACAGCAAGGAGGTTAAAAAGAACCCTTCTTCCACTAGCTTTCAATTCATGGATGAAATTTTAACATGCTTGTTGTCATTGAAGAAATGGGGTTTGAATAAAACTTGTGTTATTGTAATTAGTAAAATAAATGAAATATAAAAAATTTAGAATCACTCGTACACTAGATCTGAAGTGGAAGAAGTAGTAAACTGGAGAGATTGATAGAAATTATGCAAACAGAATGAAAGAATTAAATATAAATAACATGTCAGAGACAGATTGAACACTATAGAGTGCATCTGTAGGTATCCGAAGGAAATGAGAGAAAAGGAGAAGAAAAAGTTATTTGAAGAAACAATGATTAAAACTTCCTTGTCTATGAAAAACTAATAAACTAAACATTCAGAAACAGAATTCCAAGTGGGATAAATCCAAAGAAATATCAGATAGACATAATAAAAATCTTGAAACACAAACACAAGTAGACATTTAAAAGTATGAAGTGCAGAACAGTTAATCATTGTTAAATTAGTGATTCTTCCCATCTAATCTACAGATTCACTGCAATCATTATTAGTATCACAAATATATAACTTTGCAGAAATTGACAGGTTGTTTTTAAAACTCATACGAAATTGTAGGGGAAACAGAATATCCAAAATAATTCTGGAAAACAAGAAAAGAACTCATACATTTCTTCTTTTAAATATATTCAAAAATAACAGTAAATAAGACAGTGAGGTTCTGACAAGAGGAAAAATACATGGGTCAGTGGAATACTACTGATAGTTCAACTGTAAGTATGCACATTTATGATAAACTGTGTTTCAATGAATGGTTCAAAGACCATTAAGTTTTGAAATGATAGTCTTTCAAAAAACTGTCCTGGGATGATGTGATAGCCATATACTTATGGCACACCAATGGATGAAGTTGGAGAAAAGAACTCAAATTGCATCAAAGGCTTAAGTGTAAGAAACAGTGAAAACCTTAGAAGAAAGCACAAGAGTAAATCTTTATAACAATAGATACAATAAGAAGTCCTTAGATACAGCATCAAAACCAAAAACCTAAAAAGTACAGATAAGTTTGCCTCCATCATAGTTTTATAAACATTTGAAGTTGAATGCATCCCATTACAAAATGAAAAGACAAATCATAGAATAAAGAGTTTAAAAATCATATATCTGTTAAGAGATTTGTATCTAGAATACATAAAGTAGCTTTAAGATTCATTAATAAGCACCTCAATTTAAAAAAAAGCAATGGACATTTGAATAGACATTTTTCTAAAGAAGCTATACAAATAGCCAATAAACACATATAACATGTTCAACATCTACACCATCACAGAAAATTCAAATAAATTCATAATGACATATCTCTTCATTCCTCCCAGGTTCACCAGAATTAAAAGATTAAAAAAACTAGTATAGTTAAATTACAGAGAAACCAAAACCCTCATATATTGGTGGTAGAAATGTACAATGGTAATGCTGCTTTGGAAGACAGTCTGGCACTGTCTACAAGAGTCATTGTATGTCACAAGCATTGTCCTCCTAGTACATGACTCAAACAAAATAAAACATTTTTATATGTACAATACAATTTATATGAAAATTTAATGAAAGCATTATTCTTATGATTCCAAGGCCAGAAAGAGGCAAATGTCCATCAGTTGAGGATAGATAAATACTTAAAATAGAACAGGCCTGAAAGTACAGCTCAAAGTTAGAATGTAGCTTAACATGAGAAGGACCTAAGTTGATCCTGCCACCGTGAACCTAAAGACATAGATAAAATTAAATATATTCATCCATAAAAAGGAATGTGTTAATGAACCAGAATATAACTCGACTAACCCTTAAAAATACTAAGATAAGTAGAAGATGCCAGTCATAAGGATACATATTATGTCACTGAATTTGTGAAAATTTCTACAGGGCGATGTATATAATTGGCAAGCACATTAGGAACTTATGCTGAGAGAAGTGGGATGGAGAAATAGGAAAAGCAATGCTAAAAGATAATGGAACTTTATTTTTGAGAGAATGAAATGTGCTAAAATTGGCTGTGGTGATTGACGGGTGCTCGTCTATGGACATACTAAGAAAAATTTTAAGGTACATGAATTGTAGGTTAATATGATTGTTTCAAATAAAAGAAAAATACAGAGAAATAAGCATACTATATATGTCTAAATATTCATATTCAAAACATTTCTTATATCTAACAATTATAGTAATTCATAAGTGAGCCAGGCTGATGTGAGGTTTATGTGTAATTGAAGAACTTGTTATTCAATGAAGTGGCCTTTTTATGCTACAACAAGAACAACAACTACAACAAAAGTTGAGGAATATAACATAATTTTCTCGACAGGATTAGCATATCTGACCTAGGTTAGGATTTAACATTATTTGGGTCTTCAACAAGCAAGTTTTCATTTCATACATAAAATGCAGAATTAAATTTATTTTAACTTTAGTGATAAGAGTTCTTATCATGTAATTCCACTCCTCTGAGAGGAACTGAAAATAAAATACCAACTCTGAAGCATTATAAAAATTGAATAGTATGCTGTGTTGATGTAAAATACATTAATATTTTATATTAAATACACTTTTATAGACAATGTTCTAAAAAGTCCAAATACATCAGTCTTAGTAATGAGTAATTACATAAAAATTAGATTTCAAAGAAATAACTAGTGAGATTAGTATATTGCATTTAACCAAAATACTGCTAATGTTTTCCATTCAATTTATTAAATAGAAACATATAAAAACTCATATACTTGAGGAATAATTATAAATCTGTAATTTCTTGAATGACTACACACACAGTCTTAAATAATTATTTAATTTGGATAGATATTCCATTTTTTCTTCTTCTGAAGAAAAAATGGAATACAGCAAAAATAGACCTAATTTAGATTGCATAAAACTAAGAATCAGTTCAGGAATTTTTGATGCCTTAAGTATAAATGTTATTTCATTTAATCCTTCATAGTAGCCTCACTTCTCTAAATGAATGATTACTGTTTTCACAACAGGTATATTGATTAATAATCTAATGGAAATATTGCACATACTGGTTTTGTCACTAAAATTATGTTTTTATTTATTATTAAATTATCCTCTCAGATTAGAAAAAAGATGTGCTAATTCTGAAAAAGATTTTAACTATATTTGAAAAATTTTTGTTTGGTTCAGTCTTCAATACTTTGTAATATTTTTGTTTTATTTTGTAATATATTTCTTTTGAATAATAATGTTTTATAAACATGTAAGTACAAAAATATTTGTATTTTATGAGGTTGTGAATCTTTTCTAAATTGCTTCTTTTAGAAAACATATTGATTACTTTTGGCATTTTTATACAATTTTGGGTTTTCTTTCTGCTTTTTTGAGGTTTTCACATTTTAAAATGAAAGATGACTATATAGTATTTATTCATAAAATAGTTGTTCATAAATAGTTTTCAAACTAAAATGTTTGAATATTGAGTGTAAATGTTTTGCAAATAAAATTAAATACACATTTTATCTGGAATATGCTTAAGTAAATAAAACTCTTTAAATGCTTATTAAATTTCATTTATTTATTTTTTGGCTGCAGTGTCCTTAGAATTTTGTTTTTGTGAGAAGTCTGTATATGGCATTTCTTTTGAAAGTCACTTTCACTGTAGGAGTTCTTATTGACTTTCTCAGGTTAAATGAAAAATAAGAGAGACAGAGACAAAGACAAAGAGAAAGTGAGAGAGAGAGAAAGAGAGACAAAGACAGAGATAGAGACAGAAAAACTGACAACTTCTTTTTAAGAACTTTTAGAACATGCTCTTTCTCTTCAGTGTCTTGAAATTTCAACACAATGCATTTAATCATTTTTTTAAGAAATCTGTGTTATTTGGAATTTTACAGTAATAGTTCATCTTCTGTGAAGGTTATGCTCATCAACGAGGCAGGATTATGAGAGTTTTACAGAGGAGATTAGAGCATATGGTTGCTCTACTCCTAAGTGAATTGGTCTATTGATGCTCATACCTTAATATATTCTTAGTGAGTGTGGAACGTTTGGAAGAGCAACTGAGACTGTGCCTTTGAAGAGTAAATCCCACACTGTGTTCTACTACCTGTCCACCATGAGATGAACACTTCTGAGTCACAACACCCATCTTCCACGATATCTTTCCAATAGGGTTAGCCGATTATAAACTGAAAACTCTGAAAACTTGAGTAAAAAATAAACATCTTTCGTTTTAGGTTGAGGGTGTCAGGTAGTTTGTACCAGTGACAGGAAAGTTCATTAAGACAAAATAAAGCTCAGCGATGATCACATGGCCATAGAATTCACTGCTCCTACTGTGTACCCACAACATCCAGTAGCAGCTAGAGTCATAGAATGATGTTATGGCCTTAAGAGGGTGCTATTACTGTGCTGCCTAGGTGGCAACACTTTGTATGGCTGGGTCAAGGTTGTAAAGAAGTCATTCCCTTGCACTACTTCCCATCCACCTTAAAGTGAGCACTCTTGTTCTACCATGCCTAGATATACTCTTTAACTTGAGATGTCAACTGTTTTGTTCCAGCAATGGGAAAGCTAACCAATGCATACTATGACAAGCATCTTTGGAAATAACTTGGAAATGTTTATTTATCCACATTTTTATTTTATCTCTTTAACTTGGACATGTAAAATGGCTTTCCAAAACATTTACTTGAATTTTATTTATTGTATAATATACTGTGTTTAACATTTTTTTGTCCTTTACCATTTTATTCCCTTTTAATAAACTTTGTTTGTTTGTCTGTTTTTTTTTTTGTTGTTGTTGTTGTTGTTCTGTTTCTGAGACAGGGTATCACTATGGGCTCCATACTGGTCTTGAACTTATCATGTGTGCAAGTACAGGCTGGTTTCAAACTTGCAGTCATCCTCCTGTCCCTCTCTTTTTGGTTGTGGGAGTTCAGGCATTTTCTGCAATGACCAGCTTGATAAACTTCATATATCTTGGTCATAATTATTGTAATCAACAAATATCTTGAATCTTTTAATTTTCATATTGCTTAATTACATTCTTTCCATTTAGTTTAAATTAATTTCTTTGTGCTTCATGCTACAAATATAATCTTGTATCTCTTTGAGAGGAGACACAGGTCTAAATTTGGTCCTTCCTGGGTACTCAAAAAAGAAAATGGGAGAGAAGAACAAGATTGCAGAACAGTAAGCAGCAGAGTAAACAGCCTCCCTGAGAGTAAACAGCATCCAGATGCCAGAATATAGCAACATGGGGACCCATTTCCTTCCTTCTTGTCTTCCCCATGTTGCTATATGGAGAAGCAACATGGGGAAGACAAGAAGGAAGGAAGTGGGTCCTCTGGATCCAGGAAGAATCTAGAGCAAGAATTGAAGGCCACAGAAAGAGTAACAAAGAAACACTTAAATAAAGAAGGTGGTAGCTGGCAGTGCCTCTGCCTGGAGCTAGACCCACTGTGTGAGAAGACCCACTGGAACCTGGGAATGCACGATCAAGGTGCTGCTGTTGTGGCGACCCTGGAGACCTCTGCCAAGAGAGGCAGCATTGGAGGAGAGTGGCAGTGGACAGAGGGAGCAGACTTGGAGAACTGAACTGGCTGACTGTGAATGTGCAGAGGTCTTCACCCTCCCATGAGAGAAATAAATTGGCTGGGAGACATTTTGGAGTTGGGCTGGGGACTCCTAGCTTGACACAGACCCATGAAGGTTGCTCAGGCTGAGCCCTGCCCCTGCACGCATTCTGGGGGCCACCTTAGAGGGTCCCTGCAGGTGACTGGCTGGGTCTGGAGACAGTGGCTCTGTGCACGCTCCAGGGGTGGTGGTAGAGAGTCTGCAGGTGACCGGCCCACCAGCCCAGGTTTGTGGGAAGTGACCCTGCCTCTGCATGCACTGTACCAGCTATCGGGGAGCCAAGGCGGGCTGGGGAAAAGCAGCAGATAGCGCTATAACAGTGACCCCACTGGCAACCATCAGATATTCATAATCAGAACTAGCTAGAAGAACCAGTCTCACTTCAGAGAAACTTCATCCAATTCCAGGAGTGCCTGGGTGCCCAGTTCCCATTTGCCCAGAAGAACCCAGGAATATGTCAAGACAAAGATGCAAAAGGCAGTCTCTGGTCTCCAGTCCAAACAGAGCAAGTCCAGGAGATACAAATGCAGAAGAGATCAGGAATCCAACAACTGAAGTTTCGGAGGCAATGGCAACTGAAGTAAAGAAACAACTTCAAGAGGCTATAAAAGAAATTAGAACAGAAATACTAACTCAACTAAAGGAAGAAATGAAAAACATAATAAAAGAACTGCTAGACCACTCTAAAGGAGATGTAGATGAAAAAATGGAGCATATAAAAACGAGGGAAACCTGGAATGAACAATACAAAAAAGATTTAGAATGCATGAAACAGATTCAAAGAGATAATTAGGAAATCAAAAACTCCAATGAAAGTTGGCAAAACCACTTGAAAGAAATTAGACTTTCAAACCTTGAAGACAGGTTTGCAGCTTGTGATCATGAAAGGAAAGATCTCTTAAAAATAACAAGGAACCTAGAAGTAACAATAAAACAGCTTCAAGACAACCCAAAGAAGCATAACTTAAGAATAAAAGGTGTGAGTGAAAAAACAGTGTTCAGTACAAATGAAATTAAAAGCCTATTTACAGAAATAATTTTAGAAAACTTCCCAAACATGGGAAAAGGAAGATAAGTGAAGTATATAGAACTGCAGCTAACCATAACCAAAACAAATCTACACCCAGATATATAATAATCAAGATCCCAGAAATTCAACACAAGAACAGAATATTAAAAGCTGTTAGAGAAAAGAAACAGATCACCTACAAAGGAAAACCCATCAGAATCACAACAGACTTCTCAACACAAACCATCAGGTCAAGAAGAGCTTGGAGTGAAGTATTTCAAGCCCTGAAAGAAAACAACTTCCAACCCAGGTTGATGTACCCTGCAAAACTATCTTTCAAAATTAACAGAGAAACAAGACACTTCCACGACAAAGAACAACTGAAGGAATTTATGACCACCAAGCCAACCCTACAAAGAATACTGAAGGACATTTTAGAAAGAGATAAAAAAGACCACAGCTCCAGAAACAGTGGTAGAGGGATATCACTGAGTGAGGCAGACAACTGAGTAGAGAGGAAAAGTGGGCAGCCAACTGCAGGAAAGTGGCATGGCAGAGACGAGGCAGTGCATGTTGGCCTTAACCATTAACGTAGATGGCCTCAATGCACCAATGGAAAGCAAAACAGGCAGAGCGGATCAGGAGACAGGATCCACCAATATACTTTTTACAAGAAATATATTAAACTTGAAAGGGGATTCATAGACTGAAAGTCAAAGGAGAGAGAAAAATGCTGTATGTGACAGGGACCCAGAAAGAAATGGGGGTAGCTTGCCCATTAGCTACACAGTGGACAAGAAAGATATGGCATTTTTATCCAATGGAAAGCTACTCAGCTATAAAGAAAAATAACCTCAAGCCTCTTGTAGGTAAATGGATACAATTTAAGACCATGTTCATAGATGAAATGGCCCAGAGCCACATGGGTGAGCATTGTGTTATCTCCCTAGTACAAAAAAAACTAGAGTTAGCAGGATTCAAAATACACAATATATATTGTAAAAATGAAAGTGGAAGAAGTGTCTAAAAAGGGCAGGCAGTGACCATTGTTAATCTATCATCGGGATTTGAGTTCTGTATTGTTTTCATTGAGCTGTTTAGTTTGGTCTTATTCTGTTCAGTTTACCTAATTTTATTATATATGATGGCATAGACAGCTATTTCAAAGATAACAAAACACATTATGGTAGCCATTATTGATATCTGATCACCTTGTTTTGAAACCCTATATTGCTTTCACTGTTTTGTTTTGAGTGATTTTATCTATGTTGGTTTGTTTGATTGTATTATGACTGATGATACAAGCCACTGCTTAGAAAATAGCATGAGGCACTATAGTAATCAGTGTTGTTTTACTATGTATTGCTTCCATTGTTTTGTTTTTCACTGGTTTTATCCTGTACTATTTTGTTTGATTGTACTGTACCTGATGATATAGGCAGTTATTTTGAAGATAACAAGAGATATTATAAGGGGAAAGGAGAAAAGAAGGAAGGAATAAGGAAAAAGACATAAATTTGTATATAGATATACCTAAGATAGTTCAAATGACTATGCTACTAAATGCATTAGTTATTGAAAAAGAACAGTTAATACTCATATGATTAGAAAAATTTTACATGTTTATATCTGTTAATCTAAACAACCCCTTTGAAGGTAACGATATGCAATATTACAACCACTGTCAAATTCCAACCATCTCATTTGGTAAACCTAAAATGTTATTGTATTGGATTTGTTGTTGTTGTTTGTCTCTTTTGCTTTTTGTTTTTCTTTTCTGTGTCCACTTTCTCTTAAATAAAAAAAGAAAGAAAGAAAGAAAATGGAATTGAACTTCGGGTTAGGGTGTTTTCAATGAGTTACCCATGAGGGGACCACTCTGCTTTGAAAGCATCATCCATTTCTACAGCAAGCATTATTTTTCATAGGAACATGTGGAAAACTCCAAGCATGTGCCAAAGGAAAAGGAAGTTAGGAGATTTTTCATAGGTGGATAACTCAGTGAAGTACGACTTCAAAGCATCTGCACTCATTGATTGAGCTTTTTCCACACAGGTTGCATGCTCTATGTCTTCTATCAAGGTTGCTTCAATTATTTTACTATCATTTTTCAAATTCATGTACTTCCATTTCAGTTATTTATCTGTCATTTATTGAGTAGCACATTTCAGTTATTCATCTTACTGGGAACTGAAAAATGTAAACACTGATCTTTATAATAAAATTCCATCACATATTTTATTATTATTTTCAAATTTAAAACAATGAAATATATGTGATAAAATCCTCTAATCATATTTAAAGTATTTAATTACAAAAATAAACCCTACAACCTGAAGTGGAAATGATTTAATACATAAGATTATTCTTAATTGATAGAAAAATCTAAAAATCTTATCTGTTAGATAGCAGAAAAACTTTCATATTCCAACTAAAGTATAAATAGAGAAAAAAATTCAGCTCAAATACTGAATGTTCCTTTTATTCAATGTATGAATATTTAAAGTCATTTAACAATCTTTCCAATTATTATTTAGTCCGAACAATCAATTTTAATTAAACTGCAAAATATTTAGAAGAGTAATAGACTTACTTAAAAGCAATGAAGTGTTTTCATGACTTTATTACAGGAAATCTGCCACTTTCATATTGTAACTTTGTAAAATCAGAATGTCAGCACCTCACTAACTTTGTCAGTGAACCACAGAAAAATGACTGTGATACACGACAGATGGAATTACTATGATGTGTTTAATTATTCCCATTGAATAAAAATTTAATGCAAAGTAATCACAAAAAAGAATAGAAGTCAAGCAAAACTATTGCAGAAAGAAAACTGTCTTCTTTTGGTGAGCCATTTCACCAAGAGATGTGTAGAGCTGTTAATATTAATTGCTTGATCTGGATAAAAAAATAAGTAATTAAAAAATATCAAATCCATTTTAAGGCAGATATCACCTTTCAAATTTGGGAACATATAATTATGAAATAATTTAATGAACAAATTTTAATAGACAAAGTCTACTTTCAATGATTTAAATATGTATGTATAATACATTACTTTAATATTCTGGAATATTAAATTCTAGCTGGTCTCAAGGTGACATAAACATTTAAATGAAATATATTCTGGTGAAAAGGATTACAAAAATCCAACATTATATGAATTTTATTTTCGTAACCTGTTGAATAAATTTCTGCAAGATGTTGTGAAAGCAAAATTAAAGTTTTACCACATTTTCAAAAATTTGAAATGTTATCCAGTACTTTTTTAACACTGACACTGAGGAAGTTATATTTACCCAGTATTTTCTGTCCATATTCTGTATTTAAAAGATGTATTCCAGGGAGTAAAAAGAGAAGGCCATAAAATTCTGGTTTCTCAAGTGAATGCTAAAGAAATTAAATGCTCATAATTAAAGATCAGGAAATTGCAAATCTAAACGAGAACTGTAATAGATTAACCTAAGTGTGATAGTCACTTTACTAAACGCTTTTCATGTGCTACCTTCATTTAATCTTCACTACTTCAGTTCGAAATAGATTTTATTTCATTTTTGCAAAAAGATCAGTAAGACTCAGCTGAATTGAATAATTCATTTTATGCAAATGACTGAAAAGTGTGAGAATCAGAATTCATCATTAATGATCCAGTGAACAGGTTTTTACAAGTCAATGTCTTAAAGAAACTATAATGGATCTTTTGAGGGTAGAGAAATATTCAAATAAAAAATACTTGTAGATTTTTAAAATTTTTTGCATAAAAACCAGTGTAATTTTTTATTTGTACATGTTTGGAAGGCATAATGATTACATTCATTGTGAGATGTGGGTACATTAACATGCCAAATCTTAATTTCTATAAATATTTTTATGAAATTTCTGTTTTTCTGAATCTGTCATTTCAAAATAAAAATGAAATGACATCTTTTTTGTTGAGTCTTGAAAAACTTTCAAAACATAGACACAGCTTTTCTTATTCTTCTTTATCTTTTCTCTACAGGAAAATACACAAAATTTAAAGAATACAAAAAATGGTTTTAAAATAGAAATAATTACAATATTTTCCAAAGTCAGATTTTAGCATTTAGTTATCGATCATGCTAAGAGAATGTATGTGGGATATCAATGGTCAGATGAAGAGGGTAGTAGTCCTGATGTCAGTCCTCTGGAATTCTAATAAAATACATTATAGGTATAAGATCTCTTAATAGAGAGATCAGTAGAATAATTGTCAGAGACTCTTTTTGAATGAGTGATAATGATAAAAATGCAAGTCAGAATATTCCCTTTTGAATTTAATTTATTTTTGTCAAGAAATTACTCACAGGTATCACTGAAGAACAAATTTGGAGTTCCAAGTCTATGGATCTTGAAGTTTCATCCTTTCAAAGAACTAAAAGAGAAGGAGTAAAATAATCAGAATGAATTATTCAGAAATATATCACTATTCTAGTTCAATTTAATGGGAAATCAATACATTTTACTCTTTTTTCTTATTTTAATAGTAATGACATGCAATAAAAATAATCTCAAAAATTAAATTGGGATTATTATAATGTTGGCAAACCTTTCAATTTGCCTATATCTAATTAATAGTGAAGAACTGATACTGCTGTCAGTCTGAAATCTAATGCACAGTTTAGCTATGTATATAAGTCATGGTAAAAAGGAAGGTAGAATATAAAGTTTAAGAGATTTGCTAGCTTTTGCTTATGAGTAGGGAAGACTCAGTGTAGTTACCATTCAATAGCATCTCATAAAATTGCTGAAAGGATTAAATAAAGTAGCATAAAATATCTGCATGGTAATCTATGGCACGTGGGATGCAGACAATATAACATAACTATTTTAACATCCAAGTTAGAAGTGTAAGTGTGAACATAATTTGATTAGAAATATCTTAGGAAAGGAATTACAGTGTTAACACACACAAGAAATTTTAAATTTTAAATTTTGAATGGATAAAATGTTTTTTTAAAATGTACTTATATAAACTGTTTTAATCAATTTACTTGTTTTTTCCATTTTATATAGTTATGTATGCACACACTGCTAATTCATCTATATTTGTAATGCATGTTAATATTAATGTGACTACTTTTCTCTCCGTGGAAGTTAACTGACTGTCAGTTTGCATAAGAAATACCTGACTAAACTGGACCAGCATAGTTCTGAGTGTGGCTCTGGGGTTTTACTGAAAATAGACCTACCCTGTCTCTGAATGGTATAAAGGGAAAATGAAGAAGAAAGAATCTTTTGTGTTTCTTTGGAGAAGTTCCAGTCTTTGCCTTCACCTTGGATGTCGTTTCCTGGCTTTCAGCACAGTCTTCAGCCTCCGGCACAGACTCTTGGGCTTCCTGAATGGAACTTGTATGGTACACTACAGTGAGCTCCAGGTCTTTGACTGGATTCTTTAGATCTCCAAGGTGCAGAGAGACACTTTGCACTCTTCCACATCTGACTCTGTGGGCATCCACTGTAAGTCAATCTTGCAAATTCTTACATACTTATGTATCTTACACTAAATCTGTTTCTCTAGTAAGCGCCGACTGATGTACTCTCATTAAAGTCACTTTTATTATTTTCATTTTATATACTCTAATATCATACACATGATGTCTTTTACTTTTTCTTTTCTTTTCTTTCTTTTTTTTTTTTTTTTTTCAATGTCGGGGGTTGAACTCACAACCTCACATCTACCAGGCAGGTGCTTATGCCACTGAGCTAAATCCCCGGCCATGATGTCTTATGTAACATATACCTTAAAAATCCTCTCTTGTGTTCAGCAATTTAATTTGGGCACGGTAAATTCATATATAATTAATGTATTTTATATGTATATATGATTAAATAATACACAAAGACTTAAGAATAATTATTTTCTATTCTTGATTACATAATTTGTAACTGGGATTTTATTGGTATTACAATAACCTTGCATAGTTATTTAGGGTAAATTGTATTTTGCCATTTCAAATTAACTTTAAATTTGTATAGCTGTTAGATTTAATTTTTCAATTTTATTTGAAACACTGCCATGTTATCTTTTCAGTTCCTTCTCTTGTCTCATCGTTTGTTTGTTTGTTTGTTTTTTATAGTGCCTGCATTACAGAGTTGATTTTAGAGTATATTTCTAAATCCCTAACTGTATTTTGCTAAAATTTTTATATTTTCTGTGGACTTTTCTGTTGCATATTAAGTACTCACTATTTTATTTTCTTATTTTCTTCCATTTTTATGCATGTCTTAGTTACTTTTCTCATTGCTGGGCCAAAATACCCAACATTCAAAGTTAAAGGAGCTAAGTTTTATTTAGTTCCTCAGTTTATAGAGGTTTCAGTCCATAATGGACTGGCTTGAAGGCAGGGTAGTTTCACAGAGGATAGCAATTCATGACAGGTAGAAGACCACGAAAGCAAGGAAGGAGAGCAAGACAATCCTCTTTCTGACCCTCATATCATACCCAGTCTTCTGAGACTAGGACAGTACCAATGCGATCAGTGGACTGATCCAGCAATCACCCTTAATCCCAGCACTGAGCATTCCAATGTTGCATTATGAATCAACTACGTGCTCTACATTCAGCCACCTCTGAAAAAGTGCCTATGACCCGGGGGGGCTTTGGGGGCACATCTACACACAAGCCGTCACAATGCACCAACTTGGTTTATAGCTAACCATTTTATTTTGTCTTTTTCATTTTATTTGAGAGTGTACTTCTGTCCAAGACTAATAACTTGCAAAATCTTGTTCAGAGAAAATGAAAGCACAATGTTATGCTATTGCAGTAATTTTCATTGGCTTATAAGACAAATCATCATGACATAGAATTGTGTTTACATTTATATGATTGTTTACATTTCCATATGAATGTATGTATTTCTGTATGAATTATAAGATGCATGCCTTTCCACTTGTCAAAAGTAAGTAGCTACAGAAATGTTTATGGTTTAAGTTCTCGGTCATCCTGAGCAAAAGCTCAACAACTTCCTGTCTTTATACCAATGATTGGTATCAAGTGAATGCATTTCATTTTCTCATCACTGCCATAGTTTGTTAGTAAATGGTCTTTGGGAAATATACAGTACCAGAGCTACCACACTTCTGCTGACCCAAGCAAAGTTCTTGTATCCATGGTATAGTATCTCTCTTGGAATACTCTCTTTGGGTTTTTACTAGCATCTCAATCTTCAGGCATTCCCTTATAGTATTTTCCTAAAACTTAGTTTGTATTTGTATTGAGGACATCTATTCATGTCTCTTCCAAAAGAGAACCATATTCCTGGTTTTATTCTTCTTACATAGTTTTATTTTCCTTGCATGATAGTAAAAGACACACCTGCCCATTTTTACTCAGAAATTTGAAGCACAATTTTAATACCAACTGTTTCAAAGTGGTATTTTAAGTGACTAATCTTTCGTCTTAGAAGAAGAGAGAAATAATAAGACAAAATTATATTGATGAAAATACTGGGTGAGAGCTGGGCGTGGTGGCGCACACCTTTAATCCCAGCGCTCGGGAGGCTGAGGTAGGAGGAGCGTTGTGAGTTCGAGGCCAGCCTGGGCTGCAACGCGAGCGCAAGGCCGGCCTGAGCTACACAGTGCGACCCTGCCTCAAAAAACCAGGGCTGGGAGTTTGGCTCAGTGGCTTAAGCGCCTGCCCTGGCAGGCGTGAGGTTGTGAGTTCAATCCCCGGTACCGCAAAAAAAAAAAAAAAAAAAAAAAAAAAAA
>RJWM01033056.1:0-20970 GCA_004363535.1 Dasyprocta punctata | reverse complement strand
GAGTAGAAAGAATACTAAATCAAGTTAGAAAACTTAATACTTCAGTCACATCTTACTGAAACAAATGTGAGAATATTCCAGGACATCAGTGAAACTTGTCTTTGTCGTCATAGCAATGATATAAGGATTCCTGTGGGAAACTCGTGCAGGACAAATTGTGCGATTCAATGGAAAAAGTTTGTATTCTCCAAAGATATGTATAAAGTATTTAACCCTAGCAATTGCTCACACACCGTGTTTGTTAAAATCAGTAATAGATACAGAATCACTGTAATGATTGAGCATTCTACAAAGGTGATTTAATTATCCATATTATGCTTTCCAAAAATGTAGGGCTTATCTTATTTACTGCTGTAGATTCACTGTCTAGAAAAGTGCCTGACAGATATTAGTTGCTCAATAAATATTTCAGGAGATATTTGTTAAGTACCTAAAAATGGTTTCTAGCTTCAAATATCTCGGCATCTTATAGAAAAGCATGGCATGCATGTGCATATGAAATGAGTTACCTAAATAAGTGGGCTCTTGTTGCATTCTAACCAGTCCAGAAGAAAGATGTTAAAGATTAGTATGGAATGGTGCTTAGTCTATTTGTGCTTGTATAAAAAATATATGAGAAAGGATCATCTATAAAGAACAGATTTTTATCATTCACAGTTCTAGGAGCTTATAAATTCAAGATTCAGGTGGCAGCATGTTCACTTGTCTGGGCAGGGTTGCTCTGGGTTTGCAAGACGGCGCGTTGTAACTGCATGCTCCAGACCAGAGGGCTCCTGTGTCCTCATGTAGCGGAAGACAGGATGGCAAAATGCTCCAAGAAGCCTCTTTTATGGGCACTTTGATACTATTTATGAAGGAGGAGTCATAATGGCCTAATCACCTCTTAAACACCCCAATTCTTATTATCATCACACTGACCATTAAGTTTTAACATCTGAATTTTGGGAAGGAAGCATCCAAAGGACTGCAAATTTAAAATGGTCTGGTTGATGTGACTTCAAAAAAGAGTGCTTTCAGGAGAGACATGCTAGAAATATTGTGAGTTCACACAAAGACACTTGAGTAAGAAAAAGGGGCATAGACACAGACATCTAGACTAAGAAAAAAATCCAATTGATTAATTCAGAGTGAGGGAGAAGCAGAAACAGCCATCAAGACCAGTTTCAAGATATCTGACAAGGATGGTTGTGTAGTTAGTGCTGCTCCACTGATACAGTAGGAGGAACTTTGGGAGTGGATATAACTCCAGTTCGGGATGGGGACAAGAAGAATGAGTGAGACACTTAAACAGAGATGTTTGACAAACTTTTTGAAATATGGGTCTAGTACTTAGTAGACAAGTCAGGACTGTGGAATATGATGCTTTATGAATACTGCAAAATAGTGTGTGATTTTTAGGGGCGATATTTTTTTAATAGCAAAGCTTTATTTCTTTAAGCACTAAAATAAAAAAAAATCATCTGGATGAAAATCTTTCTAAATTTTTATTGCACATTTCCCTGCCACCTTAAATGATGCATCTGGAACCAAATTTATGTTTTTTTCCTTGATGGCTCAGGGTCATCATTTCAGTCATCTGCTATGAGAGTGTGCCACAGTCCACACATTCTCTGGGAACAATTGAGATGCATAGAGCTGTTTCCTTTTATTAAGCAACTTCAGATCACTATTGTGCCTCATGTTCTTGAGTTTTATTTTTATCATTTCTATGTTAGATGCTACTTCCTGCAGCTATCAATGTATCATTCTGAACTGATTTAGTGATCTTTTAATCACTTGTTCTTCAACTAATACTAGTTAAGAAACCAGATAATCCAACATACCCTAGCTATGTGCAAACAGATTCAAACTGAGATTAAGAGACCCTCCCCTAAGAGGAAACTGTGTCAGATTTAATGATGCATATTGGCAGCTCCTCTTTGGAGTCATGAAAGGACTTCTGTGTTAATGTTTCAGTTTTCAGCTGTGTTTCATAGAAGTAACACAGCCAGATTTTCAGTTCTGGATCTGCAAACTATTACTATACGCATGTCCACCAAGATGGCTTAGGCAAGTACATTTTAATGTACATTCTTAATTTTTGGTGAAATAATTTGCTCTGGTGTTTAATCAACTATATAAGACAAAAGTTTGAGGCTATTTTAGGATACATTTGTTACAAGAAAAAAAAATATTTGATTAGCAGGTCATTAGAGTGCTTAAGATGGTGGGAAGTTAGTATTGCAAATTAGAATACTAACTTGGTTTTTCCAAGGCAACCAGGCAGAACCCAGTTGATTGCATAGGCTTGTGTGTTGGCAGGGCGAGTTCTCAAGTTTGGCCTATGTGCCCTACTGTCCTCCAGGCAGGTTTCACTCATGCACTACCTTGTACCCTCCACGATAACATGTTAAAGTATATAACTGTCTCTTTTCTAGTTGAAGGTGTCTTTTACCATTTGTCACCACACATGCCGCTTTGAAGCTCTTTTTCTCGCCCACATGCACATTTGTTAGCAGTTCTTGGTAGCATCTCCTGGGTTATTTGTCTCCAAGGAATATCATTTTTGGTTTATTTTCTCTGCTACCCATTTAATGAATTGTCACTTCAGCTGAAGCTATAATTTCCTGTCAATTATGTCGTAAATCTCTCATGCATCCATCAGCATGTCTCTTGGCATTCCTCTTGTTATGTCTTGTGTGCAGAAATTGTCTTCCCTCTGTGACCTCTGCTTTTCTGAAGATACCATCTTGAGCTTTCTTTACCTTATGACCAGGAATTTAATTCCCATTTTCACTTTAACAGCTAAAATGTTAGCAAGCCCCATGCACATGAAGTAAGTCCCTCCCTGTTTTCTTTTGTGATTTTTGCTATTTCGAGTGATATGTACACAATCGTGGAAATTGCTATGTGGAGATTGGGGTTACGCAGCCACAAGTCAATGAGCTGCCAGAAGATAGGAAAACTTTCACTAGAGCCTTCAGAGTGAGCAAGGATCTGTTGATACCTTCATCTCTGTCTTCTACACTCCAGAAGCAAGTGGTATTAGGTACTCAGCTTGTAATTTGTTGCTATGACAGTCCTACAAAACAAATCCAACCTCTATGATGTGATTCTTTTAAAACAGTCATGCATACATTCAAAGACAAATCTTTTGTAGAATCTGCCATATACATTTTAAGTAAGACACTTTGTAGTTTCTATTTTGGAAAACATAGAAAGATTTCTGTTTGGGTAGAAAGAAAAACTTTTCCAAGACAGTAGTTTTAAGACCTGTCTTGATAGTAGAGCACTTGTGAAACATTTTTGAAAATGCAGATGTCTGAGTTTTACTTCCTGGGGATTCAGACCCAGGATGCTTGGGAAAGGACTTGGATATCTTGTTAGTAATCTGTCTAGATAATTTTCCTGATTGTCTAAGACTAGGAAGTACTGATGTAAGGAGTTGAGTAATGAAGGAGAGATTTCAATAATTGGAGCATGTCATTCTTGGGAAAAGGGATCATCTGATACATTTTTTACTCCTTTGTCTCCAATTTCATTGATTTTTAAGATGGAATAAGCTAACTAGATTGATACATTGTTTCAATTTGAGAAGTTTAAAAGCTTAACTAAGTAACTGAGCAGTTCTGCATCCTGGGGTATAGAGGACATGTGATTACCACTCTAGGATGTTGTTCAATGTGTCATCTTGAGAAGTTTGGAAGTTTAAGTGAGAGGAGGCCAGGGTGCTCACTTTGTCAATGTCCTGAGCCTGTGAAAGAGGAAGGGAGGGAGATGGTGTGGTGTAAAGGACCCAGCCTAGGATGGAGAGCCTACATACAGTATAAGGGAAAAAAAGAAGCTTGCTTTCCCACCCCTTTTGGCTCTTGTTGCTTTGGCTGTCTTCTGCTGTCTTGAGCTGTTGCCCCTCTGCCAAGCTACCCTACCTTGGAACCAGCTGATTATGGACTGAAACCTCCACAAGCTGTGAGCAAAATAAACCTTCCCTTATTTTTAAATGTTGGATATTTTGTCACAGCAATGAGAAAAAAGCAACTACTTGAACTTCATTCTTGTAAAGAAAAAGAGAGAGGGACCTTGGGAAACAGTGAATGTAATACACTTCGAAGGGTTTTAGCAGTCAAGGAATGAACTTCTGGGTATAGTTCATACCATGGGTAATCAGATTCCTTTCACTATGCATTCAACATAGTTATAGTGCACCTCTCATGAGCCAGTTAATGTGCACACAGGCAAGAAAAGATGTTTCCATGACCAAGTTTCTAGAAGAAGAGATGACTCAGGAAAGAATGGCAGAAGTCTTTGAAATGCAGTTCTGAAAATATGACCTAGGCAGCTATACAAATCAACATGCTTGCAAAGGGCCTTCTCACAAAACTGAATTCTAAATAGGAAGTGTGAAGAGGGAGGGATATAACCAAAACTATAAAAGAAGAACATGAAGCTATAAAAATAAGGTCAGAAAACCTAAGCAGTTTTTAAGATTTCCATTGATAGATGAACAAACTTAAACTAAGAAGTAATAAATAGCTTGGTTATGTCTCAGCTGAATGGTTCTGAGTCCTATTCTTTCTTTTTCTCAAGACCCTGTGCCCAAAAGGGTCTTGAGAAAAAGAACATACCTATTTCCTGTGGCTTAAACATAAGGAGTCACATAGTTTTCTGCAGAAAATAAATGCAGCATTTCCATTTCCTTTCATATACATACAAATCTCTTATAGACAAAAGACAAGAGAACACTCCTGAGTCATGAAGAAGACTCTTTTAGTTAATATTTGCTATAAGATGATCTTTAAAGGGAAATGGATATTAATGCACCTTCTTGTCATACTAAAAAATCAAGATGTATCACTATGTTTTTATTTTTTTTCTAGGTAAACTTTTATACTGCCCATAAGTTTTGAATCATTGGAGTCAGCTGACTGATTTTGAAAGGGGTTTGAATGTCTTTCTGTCTCAGGCTTGAGGACCTAGAGATTAATCTCTTTTCATGATCAACTTATGGTATCCCCTTGTGTCTAGATATGGTTATAACTTAGGCTTTTAAAACTAACTCTCAGTTTAGTTTTGATGAAAATCACTAAAACTTCACTGAATACAGCTCCTTGGCTGTAAATGAAATCCAGGCTCTGGCTATAAAAGACTGAGAGATAGACTTCTAAATCATTAGTTGGCTTTTAATGTATATTGGAGAGGATCAAAGGGTTGGGTAATTACCTAATCAATCCTCCCAACAAGCCTTTGAAGTAGGTGGTTAATACCATTAAACTCATTTTTCAGTGGGAAACTGAGGCATATTCCTATGCTCCATGCAATTGTTTAAAAGCAAATTATATTTCCTTTCTCATTTCCATCTCTAGTCTAGAATGGGCTATTTTTCCATCAGGTAAGGGGAATAAAAATGAGATAAAATGCTAAAGAGTGAGAACCTAATACAGAACACAGGCTGGACATAACTTCAACACAGAAATAGATTTTCTTTTAGAAAATCTTTCCATCATCAGATATATTTATATCCTTTGCTGAAAACATCAGAATTGACTGACACACTAAATTGTTGAATCACGATCTATTTTGGAAAAGAGTGAGCACACACAGTCAGGGTGTTGAAGAGAAGGCAAGCAGGTATTCTGTTCTTTTAGAAAAGAACAATGAGGGTCATGACTTACAACTTACAGAGAGTTCTAGGCACTGCTGGAAGAACTAACTGACCAAAAGAATGTAAGAAACAGGTCATGGGATTCCTGGGCAAAGAGTAAGGGATTGGTGTGTGCAGAGAGAACTTCCTCAAGGGATGAGAGCTATGAACCCAGTCAAGACTCAAAGAGACAGATGTGTGAGAGATAAGAAGCTGTTAGAAACTAGAGAGGGGTTGAGTCTTTAGTGTTTACTAGAGAGGGGTCAAGTGTTTGGTGTTTCCTACTTACATTATTCAATAGCAAGGGTTCATGCAAGTATCAAGATAGGATCTGGTATCTATACCCTCTATTTCTGGTGATGTGAAGATCATCTAACTTTCTCTATGTGGAAGCCCACAAAGACATAAAAGCACTAAGTTTAAAACTGTCATTGTACACATAGAAAAATCAGATAAAAATTGGTGAAGTGGTGTGTTCAAGGTCATGTATTGCATTAGGAACAGTCTGTGGAGAAGAGCTCAGAGGTCTTGCATCCAAAACCAGAGTTTTTACTTCACAAGTGCCATATGATTCCTACTCTTGTCGATTCATTCTTTCGTTCAACAAATGTTTATTAAGAGACTAACATTTGCCAGGCATTCTGCAAGCTCATGGATATGAAAAAAATATTTTCTAACATATGTCATCATAATAGAGTGGGGCAAGTCATTTTACCTATTAAGACACTAGCAATAAAAAAATAAATACCTGGAGAGGGGTATGCTTAGCAAGATTTGGAAAAAAGAGGAGAAAAGTAAGTTTACAGCCTAGATAGGCACAGAATTCTCTTTCCTTATGTGATTGGTAATTCAAAAATTTAGAATTCTAATTCTGACCTTTCATCTAAAATTAAATCATTTAAAAAACGAAAATGAAACCTTGGATGTTTTTCTTATGAGTGTGAGTTGAAAGCCACTATATTTTTTTGAGTGTGTTTTCCCTAGAGGTTTAAGTTTTTAGTAGGCTTCTGCTATGTGTTGAGTCATGTCCCCTCTAAAAACACATATATCGAAGTCCTAACATACTCCAGTACCTCAAAGTTGGTCTTATTTGGAAATGAGGTCTTTACAGAGACAATTTAAATTAAATTGATATCATGGTGGTGTTTCTAACCTAATATGACTGGTGTCCTTGTACAAAGGAGAAATTTGGACAGAGAGAAAGACACTTAGGGATGGAAAATGATCTATGACTAGCATTATGTCTATAAGTCATGGAATGCCAGAGATTCTTCCCTAGAATTTTGAACTTCTTTGATTTTGGACTTCTGGCTTCCAGAATTGTCAAAATACATTCATTTGCTGTTCTTTGTGATGGCAATGCTAGTTAACTAGAAAAGCATCCTTGAAGATTGATCAAAGAGTAGTAGTGACTTCTATTCCTGATATCTCACTTCCAAACCTGCAGAAAAACACTGGTTTCTCTGTGCAACTTTGTTTTTCTGTGAAGCCTGTGGACTCTCATCCACAGCAGCACAGCTGGACATTGGCACAGAGATTATGAAGACTGAGTGGGGAATTCAGGGAATCTATATCTTTCCATGGCCTTCAAATCACCATTAGTATTCTTTCAGCAAGTATTTAGTGATGGCTTCTTAGTGTTTTCTCATGGGGTTCACAGGGACATAAATGTTATACACAGCTGGCCAAGCTATTAACACAAAAGCCCCTTCATTTTGGGGGCGGGGGAGAAGACCAAGTTTTTTCCATGAAAATGACTGGGGTTACAGGCTTCCATTGAAAATTCTGATTAGTCAGTTGCCATTAAAGGAAGCTTATGGCTTGAGGATTTTGATGACCATCACTGCTGTAAAGGATACAGAGACTTTTAAAATCACAAAACCATGACAGCAGATGGCATTTCAAAGATGTACTCATTCAACATAACATTTATAAAAGTTATTAGGCAGTGTATTTGAGAGTTATGTAAATTTACATAAAAGAATATTGTAATTGTTTAAGGGCAGAGGTACTCACAGCTTACATTAAAAACATCAGTTTTCTTTGTACCTTCTGCAATTGACCAGATGTGCAGCTTACACAATTCACTGACATTCTCTGAGCTGCCATTTCACAGAAGATCTAAACAATGGCCTTTATTTCCTTTGTCCTTAAAATATGGTAGAGGTATAGGAATTTGTGTCAATAATGCTTTTGAAATTCAACCAGTGAAAAATCTTTGCATACTTTTCAAAGCTTTCTCATACAAGCTTGTTTCAGCAGATGAAGGAAAGGATGAGACCCTTTTCTGTATTTGGAATTCTTTTCTGACAGCCATGTTGTATGCATTACTGATGTGACAAGGTGGAAGATGCTAGCAAGCACTGGAATGGTCTCAAATCGAAAGACTGTCCCAAACCCAGCCAAAAACTGTGCACAGTGAAGGTAAAAAGCTACCCCCCACCCGCAACACACATTTTAAAACACGCCAATATGGCAGTAGAATCAGTCTCCTTTTAATATCTAGGCCATGCACAGAAATACAAATGCAAAACTGGGCCCACTATCAGAGGGTGACTACCAATGATCTCCTTGGCCATATTATAAAACTGCTAAAAGGGACCTTATAAGAAAGTCCTTGAGAGGAAATTACTTATTTATTTTATCTACAGTGAGTGCCAGAACTTAATTTTTTCTTATTCAAATTCATCCTTCCTGGTTATGTATCTATTGATATAGATATGTATATATCTATTTAGATAGATATGCTAACCTGATACTCCGTGAAGAAAAGAACACGATGAGAATGAATGTGTTCATCCCTATTGTGGGAACTATGTGTTTATTCCACATATATTCAGAGAATCATGAAGGATACTATCAAGAGTTTTGACACCTGGTTCTGCTAAAAATCTGGTGATAATGTTTAACCAATACAAGCAAAGTTATTCTCTTTTGTGCTGGTATTGTTTGCATGCCAACGTGGGTATCTGTTGTAGTCAGGCTTTGCAAGGAAAACAATTTAATACAAGACATATAATTTATAGAATTCTTTTATAATAGTCACTCAAAGAGTCAAACACAAAAAAGTATAGGAAATCTATCCACACACTAAAGACCCAAATAATCCAGTTGAGGGCCTCGTTGCCATGGAAATGTCCTGCATGAGTTCAGCTGAAGACCTAGAGCCTACAACAGTCACCCATGCAAGTCTGTTTCAGGAATCTGTGCTGGGAAAGCCCAAAGGTCAACAGTGGAAGCTAGAAAGTCTGTGCTAGCAGGATGAAGGATCTGTGCCAGCAGACTGAGGGATCTGTACTGGAGCCAGGAAGCGACACTCAAAGTAAGGACCAGAGCTCCTCCAAGGAGTACCAAAGCCATCCTCAGCAACAATGAGGTCCCAAGCTCCTCAGACAATGAGAACAGTCAAGTTCATGTCAGGAAGCCAGTGCAACAAGCTTCTCCAGGAGATTGAACAGCATGCCATCTTCTCCTCCTGAGCCAGGAAGCAATGCTCAAAGAACCAGAGCTCTCTCTAAGTGAACCACAGTATTCTCAGTGACAGGGAAGTCCTGAGCTCCTCTGACGATGAGAACAGCCAAGCTCATATCAGGAAAGCAGCTCGACAAACTCCTCCGGGACAACCCACAGCAACAGGAAAACCAACAGCACCACTTCTTCTTCTCCAGCTCTCCTTTTGATGTCATTGGCAACCATCCTCAGGTGGACCATCCACACCCAGCACTGTGCTGGTTCAGTTCAACTGGGTGTTACAAGTTGACCACCAGTTGTCAATCCACCACAGTATCCCATGATGCTTTTTGCCATAGGACATGGTTTCTTCCTTCCAACATCTAACCTGTGAAGGTTTCGGATTTAAAGTGTTGCTTCCTGAGTCTTCCAAATGCTATACGTCTCTATCTTTAAATTGAGTGGAGTGAGCTGCGATTGTATCCTTCAGTAGCAAGTGAAGTCTTTCATTAGGAACATTATTTTTCTGAGTTTAGAGGTATTTAATAGGGGAAAATTAAAAATCCTAATTTATGGTGGAATTATTTATCTTCTGATGCTGGCCAAATGACAGGTGCCTGCCATTTTCTGTTCAGCACTATTGAATACTCACAATATATCACAACACTTCAAAATCATGAATATTATAACTCAATTCTTTTACCTCCAAAAGACAATTTTTTCCTAATGAATCCCTTCCCTTTCTTCATTCATCTCTTACTCCTATTCTTCTCGCTAAGCATTCAGAACATACAAAACATTTCACTGAATAATGAATATAACCATATCTTTTGAGTCCAATTCAAAGTTCCCAGTCTAGTGAAGAAGATAAAGTAAACAAAAGCTGTACAGAAGTGTGATAAGTGCTGAATAAGAAACCTGTATAAACTGCCATGGGGAGAATTAACACAGCTGGAACATCAAGGACCTTTCACTGAGCGGGAAGTAGGTGAACTGAATCTGGAAGGAAGAGACAAAAGGTGTGAGTTAGATGAAGAACAAAATAATATGCATACCTACATATGCAGTGTGCTGTCTTTCACTCTTTCTGGTCCAAGTCACCATTATTCACAGTTAGGGCATGTTACACAAAGTATGCTATGTATAACAGTGATGCCTCTACCATGTTAAACTCGCTGAATTTTGTTGCCTCCAGAATACTCATCTCCAGTGGTTCATTTCTTTTTTCATATGATGATTTGTATACACATTCTCATCCTGTTACCCATTTTCAGGTTCATGCTTGTCATGAGGTTCCAGGTTAGAATGATTGTGAAGTCAGGAGATTATTTCTGGTTTACAGTCTGTAGAGAACACAAAGATCTACTTCTAAAATCTCTAGATAGTCTTTGATGGAGCCACACCATCCATGGGTCAGTACAATTCATAGGGCCAGAGGAGATGGATAGATCCAAAGGCTTTTCTAATCAAAGCTGTTGAGAGCATAGATAATTCATCATACAAAACTATTGCATTTTATTTGATCTAGAAGTTCGTCCAGCTCTCCAGTGCTTTCAGATATTTGTTTATAATGCTCTCTATAGTGCTCTGTTAGGGTCTCAATAGTTTGTCATAATTCTGCTTCTTAAATTTCTTTTAAAGTTATTTTTGTTCAGAATAGAATATAACATCTCCTCCCTCCACAAGGTCACAATTAAATATCTTTTTCTTGGAAAATAACCCACCAGGCATCATTTAGCAACAGGTATGAGGTCATTACAAACTTTTAATTGCAATGAATTCAGTATAGCTTGACAATATTTGAAGATTTTTAATAAAAACATATATTACTATAGGCACTAAGGACAGGGGAGTTATAAAATAAGTAAGTTGTTGTTCCTAAATGCAAAAAACTCACAACCCTCTAGCTGAAATAGATATTCACGTGGCAGACCATATTGCAAATACCTCAGTAACTTTCTACAGGAAACAAAAGCTGGAACATTACTTTTACTTAGTATCTATAAACAGCTCTCAGTAAGATGACAGCATTTGTATTGGGTATATTACTATGAGATCAATACTTGCATTAAATTCTCTCCCCAAAAAAGTCAACTTGATGTCTGTTTTGACCAACTTACTGCGTGGCCTTCTAAAAATTGTTTACCTTCTTTATGTCTTAGTTTCATTTTATTTTATATTCATGCTTTTAATGTGAACTACTATTAACTTTGCAGCTTATGAAAAGATTAAATATTATAGAAGGAAAAAGGCTTTGTGAACTATATAGGACTGAAACTTTTAATTTGTATTATTCTGTTGCATAACTCCCCATGGATAAAAGAAGCAGCACCTACTTCAAACAACATAGTTAGAAAACAAGTAGAATTCAGTAGAACTACAATTCTGACCTGATCAAGTGCCTTCTCCACAATGTGTCCAGTGTAGAACTCTAGTAAGCCAGGATGGTTCAGTTCCTGGCTGCTTAAATCATGTGATAAAAATGCAGTGGGCTGCAGCCCCCGCGTTTCCATTTCTCTACAGTTAACTATATTGTGTAGAAGGCAGCACTGTGGGAGGACAATTTACTTCCTGGTCCTGGATGAATCTGCTTTGCATAATATCTTCCAGAGTTTCACCAAGTGTACCGCAGGGACTGTGAAATGGAACACCATGCACCTAACTGCCAGTTGAGGTGCTCAGCCTATCTCTGTCCACTTCTCATTTTGTTGGCTCACCTAGAACACTTTTTACTCTCTCCAGCATGACCACGGAAAACAAAAGCCTTTTGGAACTTTGTTGAAGATTTGTGACTCTCTGAACAGCACACATATTACTGGAGTTTGTTTCTTTTCCAAAGCTGGCCTGTGGTTTTGCTCTTGAGTCTCAATTATCTCCTCTTGCCAGGGAACAAAGATTCTAGGTAGCATTTCATCGCTCCTTGCCACCTCTCAGATAAATGAAGAACCAGAATAGCAAGAAGGAATATCAACATCCTTAATGGGCTTTTAGGGTCACCAACTGAAATGCTACCTAAATCAGCTGGAGGACGAACAGGTGAAATATGAAGAGCAAGATGACATGCTGACAAGTGTCCTAGCTCTATGAAAACAGATGATTCTGTAGGTTTCTGAACAGATGGACATTCATCTTATGTTGTCCTGAGGCTATTGGCAAGTGAGTCTGGCTGAACAGTTTAAAACAAAGGTGAAAAAATCATTTGGGTTCAGTTAAACCTCCCCACCAACTTTTCTTGATCTTCTGTAAAGAATCACTGTGAAAATAGAGTTCAATGGTTTCTCTAGATCTTGGACCGCTGGAGATCTGATGTAGGAAAGAATGCCCTCTGATCTCAGGAAATAATGCCAACCAGTGGACATCTGGCCTGTTTAGTTTTTGTAGCTTTAAGCATGCAGAATTTAAGGTAGCATTATGGTCATGCTGTCTTCATTACCAGTCAACTGATCCTTTTTCTCCTCCCCAGAAGTCAAAAAATGGTTCCAGTTAAAAGAGATAATTTGGTGCCCTCCAGTGGATAGACCTGACATACTCGCTCTTGACCTTTCACCCTCTCTTCTGCTTATGACAAAAATAAAAGTCAGTACAACAACTCTGGAGGCTCCATAGTTGCTTGCATAGAACCTCCCCGCTTCAGACAGGAATCCATTATTTTCTTTTTTCTTTTTTCTTTTTTTTTTTTTTTTTGGTACCAGGGGTCAAACTCACAACCTCAGGCCTGCCAGGCAGGCACTTATGTCACTAAGCTAAATCCCCGGCATAGGAATCCATTATTTTCACAGTCCTGTGTGCTTCACCAAAAAGCAAGAATCAAGGCATAAAAATAAGTTTTTCAGTCCAGTCTTTGCACAAAGAATTAAAAACATTCACAATAAATATGAACATTTCTATGTCAGCACCACCCGTTTTTAATCATGTGATCCTACAAAAGTCATTTACACGTTTTGGGCACACCTGTGTTTTCCATTGAAAATGAGCTGGGACTAATAATCTTTAAGGGTCCCTCACATTCTAGCACCCAATGATTCTGAAATTCCCTGGACAGGATCACTATTTCTAAGATATTTGAATATATCAACACTCAGTAGGATGGCTCTTATTATTTAGAAAACTTAATTTTTTTAAAGAGTTTAGTAAAGAAATTTCAATAAAATTTTCAGTTAATTCACTCATGGATATGTCATATCTAAGAGTTCTCATTGTCCTGTAATTTAGGATGTTTAAATGGCAGTTTGAGAAATTTTCCTTGTTTGATAAGAATGCAAAAATGTAACTTTATATTTACAGTACTTAGTGTGCATCACAGAATGGTTAATACATTTATAAACCAATAAGGGAGAAAACAAAAGAAATATTTGTCTTAACTCCTTGATGCAAAAGTGTGAAAAACACTTACCATTATGACCTAAGGAAGAATAAAAATCCATGTTACCACTTTTTTTTTATTCTGAGACAAACTCAACTATATCACCATCATGAATCTTACTACTAGACACTGACTAATTCTTTTAGGTAACTCTGTTACCCCAGTGTTGTTTGGTGAGAAAGGAGATGACTAGGAAGGGTAACATTTTATGGCCAGTAGTAGAATCTTAATGAATAACTATTGAATGGGTACAGGAATGTAGTAGATATGAACCATGAGCTCTTTTGCAAGAATTGATTCAAGGAGTAGATGATCATCAAGGTCCTAGTAAAACAATAACAATGCAAACTTAAAACCAGCAGAAGGAAAGAAATAATAAAAGTCAGAATGGAAATTAATAAAATTAAGAATAAAAATACAATCCAAGGGATCAGTGAATCAAAAGTTTGCTTCTCTGAAAAGATAAAGATTGATTAACCTTTAGCTAAATTTACAGAAAGAAAGAAAAGGCTCACCTGAATACAATTAGACATGGAAAGGGGGAAATTACAACAGATATCACTGAAATTCAGAAGATCGTTATGAATTATTTTTAAAAATTATATTCCAATAAGTCAGACAATCTAGAAGAAATGGGTAAATTCCTAGACATATACAACTTATCAAAACTGAGCCAAGAAGATATAAAAAACAAAAAAGACCAATAGCAAGTGATGAAATCAATGCAGTCATGAAAGTTCTACTGACCAAGAAAAGTTCAGGACTTTATGGATTTACCACTGAATTGTGCCAGACCTTTAGAGAAGAAACATGACCAATGCCCCTCAAACTTTTCCAGGTATTTGAAAAGGAAGCATGGTGGATTAACTAGTGGTCAGTTTGTAACACCCAGCTTAGCTGAATCAATGTGGTTTTGGGTGTGGAAGGCCCACCTTGAGGATCCTTGGAACAGCATAAAAGGAGAACTGGAGGAGAAGATGGTAGCTGGTTTTCCTAATACAAACTCAGCAGTTCTCATTATTCGAGGAACTTAGTTCCTCACTGCCATTGAAGATGACTGCGGTTCTTTTCAGGGGAACTCTGGTCTTTATCTTGAGCATCATTTTCTATCTCCAGTGCAGATCCCTCAGCCTGGTGGCACAGATCCTTCACACCACTGGCACTGAATTTCTAGCTTCCACAACTGACCTTTGAGCCTTCCTAGCATAGATCTTGATACAGATTTATGTCAGATAGGGTCATGGATTCTAGACCTCGAGCCAAACTTGTGTAGTATATTGCCATGGGTCCAGGGCCTGAGCTGGATTCTTTGTGTCTGTAGTGTTCGGATAGATAGATCTCCTACTCACTTCTGCATTTGACTGTTTGGGTGAATATTATAAAATAATCCTATAAATTATGTGTCCTGTATTAAATCTATTCCTTTGAAAACTCTGACTACCATAAGAAGGAATGGTTTCAAACTCATTCTATGGGAACAGCATTACCCTGATACTGAAACTGAATAAACACCCCAAATACTGCCAATATTCTTGGTGATATAGATACAAAAGTCCTCAATAACATTTTTCTGAAATATTCAACAAATCACTGAAAAGATGATAGATCATCACCAAATCAGTTTCACTGCAGGGATTCATGGATGGTTCAACATACATAAATCAGCACATGTAATATGCCACAAAGATAGAACCAAACAAAAAAAGTCCCATTATCATCTCAATAGATGAAGAAAAATCTTTGACAATACCCAACATCACTTCATGATGAAAACCCTGATGAAAATAGATAATGAAAGATCTTTTCCAAAACAGTAAAAGCTGTATTTGACAAACCACAGCTAGCATTATACTGATGGTGGAAAAACTGAAGGCATTTCTCTTAAAATCAGGATGAGACAGAGGTAGCCACTTTTACCAGTCCTTTTCAATATAGCACTCAAAAGTTTAGCTACAGCAATCAGGCAAGAGAAGGAAACAAAAGGGCTATGAATAGGTAGGAAGAAGTCAGCTTATCCATATTTACATAGAAGACCCCCAAAAATTTCTATTATATTTTTAGGTCTGATAAACAGATTCTGCAAAATGTCAGGGTACAAAATCAATGCACAAAAATCAATAGTGTCTCTGTACAACAACTATAAACCCACCGAGAAAGAAATTAGGAAAACAATTCCATTCACAATAGTTTCAAAAAAATCAAATACCTAGGAATCACTAAAGAGGGCAGAGACCTCTATAATAAAAAATACAGAACTCTGGAGAAAAAAAATTAAAAGAGGCATGAGTAAATGGTAAGACAACCCTTGTTCTTGGATAAGCAGAATTGTTAAAGTGACCATATTACTGAAAGTGATCAATAGATTGAAAACAATCCCTGTTGAATACTGACATCCTTAACAGAACTAGAAAATACAATCTTAAAGTTTATATGGAATCACAATAGGTGCAGAATATCCAAAGAAAATCTGAACAAAAGAGCAAAACAAGAGGTATCATACTACAGATTTCAAGTTACACTTTGAAGCTACAGAAACAAAAACAATATGGTACTGGCATAAAAAAACAGACATGCTGACCATGATATGATACAGAAAACACAGAAATAACCCCATGTACCTACAGCTATAGAATTTTTAGAAAAGAGCCAAAAACATACACTGGTCAAAGGACAGCTCATTTAACAAATAATGCTGGGAAAACTGTATTTCTTTTCAGAAGATTGAAACTATATATGTATTTCTTACCCTGTACTAAAATTAAATCAAAGTGGATTAAAGACTTAGATATAAAACCAGAAACTTTGAAAGTGCTGGAAGATGTCAGGAAAAACATTCAAAGCCAAGCCATAGGCAAAATCAGCCTGAATAGAATTTCAATAGCATAAGGAATAGTATCATGAATCAATAAATGGGATACATAAAATGTATTTATTTTTTAAATTTTAAATGAAAAAAGAAAAAAGCAATGATGCAGAATTTCAAAACAACATGATAAGAGATTAACAACAGTTACTATATTGTGTATTGTTATCTTCAAAGTGGTTGCTCGGATTACAAGATATAGGCATGAAAAAATGATCAAACAATGAAAGCACAAACTATTCTTTTTGATAAACTAATAGATATTAGTAATATAATTATCTAACAGATCTATTATATATAAATATATACATATATCATATATATTCATATATATATATGTATGTATATATATATATATTTTTTTCCCATCTGAAGAGTAGCTGGATTGAATGGTATCTCCAAACCTAGTCTTTTGAGGAATCTCCACACTGATTTCCACAGTGTTTGTACCAGTTTACACACCCCTACCAACAGTAGAGAAGGATTCCTCTTTCCCCACAGCCCCACCAGCATTTGTTATTGGTTCATTTCTTGATGACAGCCATTCTTTCTGGAGTGAGATGGAATCTCAGTGTGGTTTTAACTTGCATTTCTTGAATGATCAGTGATATTGAACATTTTTCATGTATTTATTTGCCATTTGTATTTCTTCATTTGAGACATGTGTATTCATCTCAGATGCCCATTTTTGGATGGACTCTTTGAATTTGAGAGGCTCAATTTTTTTTCAATTCTTGACATGTTCTAGATAGAAATCTGAGGGACTATTGACTAAAAGTTTTTTCCACTCTGTGGGTTGTTTTTTCACTCTGTTGGTGATTTATTTTGATGTGCAAAACTTTTTAATAAGATGAGATCCCAGTTGTTGATTTTTTGAAGTACTTCCCATGCAGTTTGATTTTTGTTCATGAACTCTCTGCCTATCCCCATGTCTTCAAGATTTCTGCCTATGTTTCTTTTCTTACAGTAGATTTAGTGTTTCTGTTTTAAAATTTAGATATTTGATATATTTTGATTTTGTTTTAGTACATAGTTATAGACATGTGTCTAATTTTAGTCTTCAGCATGTGGAAAGCCAATTTTTCCAGAATCACTTGTTAAAGAGACTGTCTTTCTTTCAGTCAACATGTTTGGCCCCTTCGTCAAAGATAAGGTGGCTGAGTGTCTTTGTAGTTCTGTCTGCATCTTTTAATCTGTACTACTGACCCTCAGGTCTTTTTTTTTTTTTCTTCACTACTGTGCTGATTTTATCATAGTAGCTTTGTAGTAGAACTTCAAGTCAGGGATTCTGATGGATGCTGCCTTGCCTTTGTTGCCCAGGATTGCCTTTGCTATTATGGGTTTCTTCTGGTTCCAAATGAATTTTAGGAATGTTTTCTTTAGATCTGTGAGGTATGCTAATAATATTTTGATAGGGATTGCATTAACTCTGTATAATAGTTTTGGGAGTATGACCATTTTCACAATGTTCTTCCTATATATGCTATGCATGAGCAAGGGATATTTTTCTATTTTCTGATTTCCTCTTCAATCTCCTTTTTCAGAATACTGTGATTTTCAATGGATAGATCATTTTATATCCTTTGTTAGATTGATTCCTACATATTTCATATTTTTAGATGTTATCGTGAAAGATGTTATTTCCCTAATTTCTCTCTCACTGAGTTTTTTATTTGTGTAGGGAAATACTACTGGCTTTTGAGTGTTGAGTTTGTACCCAGCTATGCTGCTGAATTTGCTTATTAACTGTAGGTAGTCTTTCAATGGAGTTTTTGGTGTCTTCTATGTACAGAATCATGTCATATGCAAATAATGATAATTTAACTTCTTCCTTTTATTTCTCTCTCCTGTCTAATTGCTCTGGCTAATGTTTCCAGAATTATAATTGAATAGGACTGGTGATAGTGGATGTTCTTGTCTTATTCCTGATTTTAGAGTGAAAGCTTTCAGTTTTTTTTCATTTAGTGTGATGTTGGCTGTTGATTTGTCATAGATGGTTTTTATCAGGTTGAGATAAAGACCATCTATTCCAATTTTCCGTAGAATTTTTATCATGAATGGGTGTTGGATTTTGATAAACATTTTTCTACATCTATTGAGGTGATCATATGGATTTTGTCCTTGGCTCTGTTAATATTGAGTATTATGTTTATTGATTTGTATATATTGAAACATCCCTGCATTCCTGGGATGAATTCCATTTGGTTATGGTGTATAACCATCTTGATGATTTGTTTCATTCTATTTGCTAGCATTTTATTGAGGATTTTTGTGTCTATGTTCATTAGAGAACTTGGCCAGTAGTTCTCTTTTTTGTTGGGTCTTTCCTGGTTTTGTTATTAGGGTAATACTTGCTTCCAGGAATGAATTAGGGAGAATTGCTTCCCTTTCAATTTCATTAAAGAGTTTGAAGAGTACTGGTGTTAAATATTCTCTAAATTTGTTGTGGTATTCAGATGTGAATTCATCAAGACCTTGAATTTTCTTTGTTGGTAAACTTTTAATTAAATTTTCAATTTCATTAACTGATATTGGGCTATTCAAAATTTTTATATCTTCTTGATTCAGATTTGGTAATTCATATGTTTGTAGGAATCTGTCCATTTTTTCTGTGTTTTCCAGCCTATGCAAATAAAGCTTTTCAAAGTAGGCATTGATGATCTTCTGAATTTCCATAGGATCTGTAGTGATTTCACCCTTTTCATTTTTCATTGCATGAATCTGATTTTTTTCTTTCCTTTTCTTGGTAAGATTGGCTAGAGGTTTATCAATTTGATTTATTCTTTTGAAGAACCAACTCTTCAATTCATTAATTCTTTGTATTTTTTGTCTCAACTGCATTAATTTCTGTTCTGGTCTTTATAATTTCCTTCCTTCTATAAGTTTGGCCCTGACTTGCTCTTCTTTTTCTAGAAGTTTTAGATGAAGCCTTAGTTTGTTTATTTGAATTCATTCTGTTTTCCTGATGTGAGAATTTACTGCCACATGTTTCACTCCTAAGACTGCTTTCATTGCATCCCACAGGTTCCACTATATTGTATCTGCATTTTCATCATCCAATTTAATAGCTTCTGCAGAACAAAGAAACAACAGAACGAAGAGACAAGTTACAAAATGGGACATTTTCCCAGCTACTCTCCTCATAGGGGATTAATATCAAGAATATATATATATATATATATATATATATATATATATATATATACCTCAACTCCCTCAAACAAACAACTCCATTAAAAATGGATGAATTAACTGAATACACACTTCACAAAAGAATAAGTGCATATGGTAAACCAGCACGTGAAAATATATTCAATATTTTTAACCATTAAGGAAGTACAAATCTATACAACTTTGTGATTCCCTTTTACCCCAGTTAGAACAGCTACTATTGTGAAAATAAAAAAGGAAAGAAAATAATAGAAAAGAATGACATTAAAGATGAGGATGGAAAAGAAATCTTTTACATTGTTGGTGGGAATATAAACTAGTATACCCCCTGTAGAAATCAGTATGAAGAGTCTTCAAAAAACAAAAACCCAGAAATTCCCTTTTACCCAGCTATATATATTTTTACTTCATTCCTGAAAGAATTAAAAACATAATACTATAGTGATACATGCACACCTATGTTTATAGTAACACAATTCATGATAGCTAAGCTCTGTAAAAAACTTGAAGACAAACAAACAAATGAATGGATAAATAAAATGTGATATATATAAACAATGGAATATTATGCAGTCGTGAATAATGGAAGGAACTAGAATTTTTCATCTAAGTGAAATAAGCCAAACACAGAATGTTAAATATCACGTTTGCTCTTATACAAGAAACCTAAAATATAAAATATAAATGTTAGTGAAATAAAAGTGAAATGATAGAGAAATAGTAAACTCCTGGAGACAAGGAAAGGGATGAGGGGGAGGGTTCAGGAAAGGGAGAAAGGGAATTGAAAATGATCAGGATATAATAAATGAATGTATCAATTTCTCCAAATGAGCATTACTATTTTTTATATAAACACACAGACATACACACGCATGCACACACACACACAGAAATAGCAGGCTGATCCCAAGGAATGAGATGATGACACAATGTGAGAAGAAATTCACAGAATTTGGGGGTTGTCATTGTCACTGGTACCTCCCTAGAACATGAACGTTCTGCTTCACTGTCACTGGTACTAAAATAGGGACACTGGTTGGACAGGAGGATACATTTGACTTTAGACCTGTGTTGCACAATATAGTCCCTTTTAATCTCACATGCCTATTGAGCACTTGGAGAATGGACACTACAAATCGAGATATAGTCTTGGTATAGAATATATTCAAGACTTTTTACAAAAAGACTTGGCACAAAAATTTGGAGACTTAATGCACAAATATAAAAAAAATCCCATCAATAATCTTTTTCTCTGTATTTTGATTTTTTCTGCCTGGAAACAATGGTGGCTTTGGTCAGAATGTAGCAATGATGAGATGAGAAACTCTTGAATTCTTGTATGTTTCAAAGTTGGCACCTACAGGATTTGTAGACAGAATGAATATGGAGTGTAAGAAGTAGGAGTCAAGGATGCTTCCAGAGATGGATTTGTCATTAATCTGGATGAGGGAGTGCACAGCAGGACATCTGGAGAAAGTCAGCCTCAAAGACTTTAAATGACTC
>RJWM01033055.1:0-20916 GCA_004363535.1 Dasyprocta punctata | reverse complement strand
TATGCAAACTTTATGCCCTGGGAACTCACAGCCTCTTTCTCAAAGAGGCTCATACCCAGTCGACATTCCTGGAGCTCACTGGCTCTGCCATCCCGCTGTGCGTATATGTTTTACAGAGATCACTATGGGAGGAAACAGGACACTGTCTAATGGCTTTAGAGATTACATGCCAGTACCTCAGCTAGTCTTATTTGCAATGCTTAGAGCCAATTGAAGAGAGAAGGAAATACCATAGTCAGCTCTGTATACATCAACATAAGGAAGTAAGTTTCCATATAATCAAAGTTGCAGCAATTGTTCTGCATTCAAGGGGACCTGCTCAAGTTGTCTCCCACACGCACCAACATACATGACAAAGTTCTGAATTTCATTTGAGTCACGATTACAGTATTTTCATTCCAGTTTTACAGGTGGTCAGACAGGCGAGTTAATGAACCCAAGGCCGCACAGCTATGGAAAGACAGAGCCTGGGTTTCATTTATTCACTCACACAGCGTGTAATCCTCGAGCTTCTTTGGGGTGCCTGGCGTAGAGAGTGAGGTGTGGAGAGTGGGGCAAGGGAGGAGGATGGGCGAAGGCCTCGATCTCTGGGAGGCAACTTTTGGCGGGGCGGGGGGAGCGGTAGGAAGTGGGAACGGGGTTGTACAGGAGTTGGGTGAAGAGGCCACCTCGGGGCTGTGTGTTAGAAGTGATGTCGCAACACCTTTAGGGTGGGTGCAGGGGGAGGTCTCTGAGGGTGCTCTTAGCCTTCCACCCCTCTGCCCGTCCTTCGCTCCTGAAAGGCGCCTCCCCGTCACCTGGCTGCCTGGCTGCCATCACCACTGCTTGAAGTGCTTGGTGTTGGAGAGCTCGCACCTCTGCTATAATCACCCCCAGTTTCTCTGTGCCTTAGTGCCCCCCAAGTCCTATGTGGTCCTCATTTTCCTAGGCCATCCACATTGTCAGAGTTCTAACAAAACAACCACGATGGCAATTACTCTTCTCCTGTCTCCTGGGGCCTGGGAGTGGTAACAGCAGCCCCGTGCTCCCTGCTAGGTTCCCATCCTCCTTTCGGGGCTTCTTGTGTCCTCCTGCATCACTCCCCTTCCTGAGCGCAGGCTTTCTCTCCTCTGTCCTCTGCCCCCAGTGTCACCCTGTCCTTTCCAAGCTGATCTTGGCCAGGCGGTGAGCTGCTTCTGATCTGTGGGCTTGGGCATCTGCTTGGAGCTGCTGGGCTACATTCTTCCAGGGCCTTGATTTTGACCTTTCTTCTCCCCCAGAGACTTGGACAAATTGCTGTCCTGCTGGAAGGGAGGGTCCCTTTGTTTGCCTAGTTACCCACTCTGGGTCACATGTCATGACCTAGGGGACGCCTTTGCTCCCTCACTGCTCTGGCCTCCCAGTGCTTCTTCCTGACACTGTAGCAACAGTGACTGGCTGGTTCCTGTGCACTGATTTGTTTCGTGTATGTCTGCCATAGATTGGGTCTGACAGGTCCCGCACAGGCTCATGTGTTGAAGGCTTTGTTGCTATAGGGAGGTGGTGCATCCTCGGGGAGGAAGTTAGGTCATTGGGGCATGGCTTTGAAGGGCGTATGGGAACCCTGGTCCTTTCCTATCTCTTTCTTTTTGCTTCCTGACCTTCTCTGTCATGATTCCTGGTCCAAGTAACCATGCACTGAAATCTTTGAAACCATGACTCCAAATAAATCTTTCTTCCTTTTGAATTGTTTAATCTTAGATGTTCATTACAGCAATGGAAAACTGACTCATACAATGCCTCTTACATCACACAGAGTACCCCTGAGGATGGAATAGGAATAGCTCTGTGCTCCCAGTTGCTACAACTCCTGGCACAGAGTAAGTGCACAATGAGTATTCATTGACTGAATGAATGAAAGGATAGAAATGGGTGTAAAATGGTTCATTCAACTGGTATGGCCAGGAGCCACCTTTGCAACAGGACCCTTTGTGGATAATGATTGGTAAAGTGAGATTCTTTTCTTCAGAGAGCTCCCCACCTAGCTGAAGTAGTGAGGACAGAAGTGTTTTCCACACTGAAAAGGGGAGACCACCAGTGCCTGGGCGGCCCTCCCTTCACATGCCCACAGGTCACCTCTGGAGGTGAGAGGCACCATCCTTGCTGTTTTCTAACCAACTTTTTGTGCTATACCATTCTGTCCTGAGAAGACCTTTGTCTGGGTAAGACAAGTGCTCTTTCTAATGGGAACTTGCAGTGCCTTACAAAGGGAAATAACACTTATTGAATGCTGGCTGTAGGCCAGGCATGGTGCTGGGGGCTTTACATAAAGAATCGCCTTTTTGGTTCTTTCTGAGAGCTCCCCAGACAGGCAGCGGCCCTCCTGTTAAAAGCAGGGTGTGAAGGAGGCTCTGGCCAGTCGGGTAGTTGGTCCACTGAGCAAGGAGCAGAACCAGCATTTGAGAGCAGTTTTGTGTCCTCAGCTCCCCGCCCCCCGACAGGATGGTGGAGGTCTTTCCTGGGTGTGCAGGCCTTTCTTTTTCTCTCTGCTCCCCCTATTGTGTGCAGTCCCTTCCCACCCAGAGTGGCAGCGGTAGCCCCAGGCCTCCCATGAAAGGGTCTCAACTGCATTTGGGGGGACTTGGGCTCCTGTTGGAGCTGCATTTGCATATCGGCTGTCCTGTCTTTCCCTGGGGTGCGCATGTGCTGGGGGAAGGCGTTCTGTACATTTCCAGGGGCTGAGTCTGCTCTTGAAGCCATCTCTTGGCAAAACTTCTGCTGAGCATTCAGGCAGAGTGGAATTAGGCGGCGAGAAGGCGCATTGATTTCTTCAACTCCGTGTGCGGCACCTCGTGCGTCTCTATCTATCCTGCACGACTGATGGGAAGAGCGGCTGCCAGGGTCTGCACGGGGCCCCAAGAACTTGGCCAAATGTAAGGCGACCACGAAATTTACCATCAGCATCAGGGACTTTTGGGAGAGAAAAGATGACTACCAGTAAGGATGCCAGAAAAAAAGCGTCAATTGGAACTGTCCCGCATAAACTGAGGGGCGTGGTCACCCTTGGGGTAGGGAGGTAGACCAGCGCTCTGCTCTGCTTTTCTGCGTCTGTTTAAGAAACACAAAAACCTAGCAGTTTGGAAGATAAAACAGGTAAATCTCTTGTAGACATAGGTGTGGGTGAGGACTTTTTGATCAGAACCCCGTGTTACATAAGAAAGAACATCAAGAATCAACTAAGGGGATCACATCGAATTAAATTTTCTGCACAGCAAAAGAAACAACAGAGTGAAGAGAGAACCTACAGAATGGGAAATTTTTTTTTTTTTTTTGCCAGCTGCTCTTTGCCAAAAATCAAATACTTAGAATATACAAAGAACCAGGAAAAAGAATCAGACCTCCCCAAATAAAAGACCCAATCAAAAATGAGCAAATGAAATGAATAGGTACTTCTCAGAAGAAGAAATACACACGGCCAACAGGTGTATAAAAAAATGTTCAGCGTCTTTGGTTATCAGAGAAATACAAATCCAATCAATGCAGATGCCATCTATTATGGATTAAAAACTGGTGGTCAACTTAACACCTGCTGAATTAAATCAGTATGGTGCTGAGTGTAGATGGCCCACTTGAGGAAAGTTGCCAGCATAAACAGAGACATGGAGAAGAAGAGTGGGGCATTGTGGGTTCTCCTAAGTATTGCTGTTTGGAGCCTTAGGTCCTTCTGGAGGAGCTTGTCATGCTGGCTTCCCCAATATGGATTCGGCCATTATTGTCAGAGGAGCTCAGGACCTTGTGACTGAGAGTGACTGTGGTTCACTTTGGGAGAGCTTTGATCTTTATGTTGAGTATTGCTTCCTGCCTCTGCCCGGGAAGATGTATGCTGTTTAATCTCCAGGAGAAGGTTGTCACGCTGGCTTCCTGGCATGTACTCGACTGTTATCATCGGAGGAGCTCGGGACCTCGTTGTTGCTGAGGATGGCTGTGGTGCTTTTCAGGGGAGTCCTGGTTCTTATTTTAAGCATCACTTCTTGGCTCCACTGCAGAACCCTCAATCTACTGGCACAGAGCCTTCACCCTGCTGGCATAGACTTTCTAGCTTCCACCGCTGACCTTTGGGCTTTCCCAGTGCAGATCCATAAAACAGACTGGCATGAGTCCTTGTGGTGGGCTCTAGACCTCCAGTTGGACTTGTGGGAGGCATTGTCATGGGCTCTAGGTCTTTGGTGGGACTCATGCAGGACATTGCTGTGGGCTCCAGGCCCTTGGCTGAATATTCTGAGTCTTTAGTGTCGTGGATGAATTTCCTACACTTTCTTATATTTAACTCTGGGTGACCATCATAAAATAGTAGTATAAATTCTGTGTCCTGTATGTAATTGTTCTCCTTGCAACCTCTGACTACAACACCATCTTTTTTTTTTTTTTCTTGTGGCACCAGGGATCGAGCTCACAACCTCGCACCTGCCAGAGCAGGCGCTTAAGCCGCTGAGCTAAACTCCCAGCCCTAGTTTTTTTTTGAGGCAGGGTCGCACTATGTAGCTCAGGCCGGCCTTGCATTCGTGTTGTAGCCCAAGCCAGCCTCGAACTCACGACGCTCCTCCTACCTCAGTCTCCCGAGCGCTGGGATTAAAGGCGTGTGCCACCACACCCGGCTTACAACACCATCTTATCCCAGAAAGAGTGGCCAACATCAAGAAATCAAATGCTAACAAACACTGGTGAAGCTATGGAGAAAAAGAAACTCCTCTACATCATTGGTGGGAATGTAAACTAGTACAATCACTATAGAAATCAGTGTGGAAAGCCAGGCATAGTGGCACACGCCTTTAATCCCAGCACTCAGGAGGCTGAGGCAGGAGGATCATTGTGAGTTCAAGACCAGCCTGGGCTATGAAGTGAGTTCAAGGCCAGCCTGAACTGCATAGTGAAACCCTATCTCAAAAAAATAGGGCTGGGGATTTAGCTCAGTGGCTTAAGCATCTGCCTGGCAAGCATGAGGTTGTGAGTTCAATCCCTGGTACAAAAAAAAAAAAAAATCAGTGTGGAGAGTACTCAAAAAACTAAAACTAGAAATTCCATTTGACCTAGCTATACCCCTTGTAGGTATCTTCCTGAAAGAGTTAAAGACATCAAATTATAGTGATGCATGTATATTCATGTTTATAGCAGCACAACTTATAATAGCTAAATCTTGGAAGTGGCCTATCAACAGATGAATGAATAAAGAAAATATGTCTATACACAATGGAGTAGTACTCTGCCATAAAGAAGGATAAATTCTTTTTTGTACTGGAGATGGAACTCACAATCTCATACTTGCCAGGCAGGTACTTGTGTTGTTGAGCTATACCCCCAGCCCCCATAAAGAAGAATAATTTTGAGTCATCTATGTGAAAAATGGATGTATCTTGAGGCCATACTATTAAGTGAAATAAATCAGACAAACAAACCTAAATATCATATGGTTTCTCTTACATGAGAAACCTAAGTATAAATAAATTAAAGTGCAATCCAAAGATAGATAATAGGAAATAGGGAGATGGAGTCTTTGTAAATGGGAAGGGGGTCAAGAGATGGAGGAGGAGAGGAGGGAAGGAGAAGTAAAAAGAATTAAGATGTACTATGTGCATGCACCAGCTCCGCACCATGAGTGTGATAATTCTGTACAGCAAACATGTACTAATAAAAATTCAAAAATAGCAGCTAAAACAACCGTGGTGCTGTGGTTGTGCCTGTTTTCTGTGGGTCTGAAATTGGGGCAGGGCCTGCCGGGAGGATTTCGCCTGGGGCCCTTGTGCTGCTGTTGTTAGACGTGGTGGGGCAGAGCTTCTGGTAGCTGCTAGGCATTTCCTTCTTTCTGTGTCCACATTGTCTTGGAGTGGACAGAATGTGGCGAGTCCGCACAGGGCGTCTGGGCTTCCTCCCAGTATGGCGGACTTGGAGCGGGGCATCAGACCGCTCACCTGTGCTGGAGGCTTCAGAGCAGGTGTTCTGGTGGGGAGCTGGGGGCTGCCTCGCTACCTTGCCTCTGCAGTCAGATGTCACATGGCATCATCCATCCCTGTAACTTGTTGATTTCCAGTGAGTTATAAGTCCGTCCAGAGTCTGGCGAAAGGGTCAGAGTTGCAAAGTCTTGCTGGGTAAGGCACCTGCCTCTACAGGAACATGATGGGCGGGAGTAGCACTGTGGCCATCAGAGGGACATAACATCTGGCCTTTTGGGAGTCACCGGTTTGGTCATCTGCAAACATGTGACTGAAGAATTTGGGACACATCACATGCAAGGAGTTTCCAAGGGAGACAGGCCACAGGGGGTGCCTGGAATGTGACCCTGGTTTATTAAGGGAAACTCAGTTTCCTGCTACCCGCTTTGGGGAATCAGTGATGGGAGGAGGCTTCCGAGGAGGGAAAAGGAAGGGGACCGTCACAGAGCCGTGGCTGGCATGCCCAGGGGTGGGCTTCGCTGGCTCCTGCATTGTCCTTGTTTCTTGGGTGAAGATGCCACTCAGGAGAGAGAGGGCCACACACTGCTCTGGCGATAATGGCTTCCTTGATTAAAGCTGTCACTTGTCCCGATTCCCTTCTCTGCAGCAGCCCTGGAAGACCATGGAGCCTCATGGAACTTTCTGTGTAGGAAGCATGGCCTGGTCAGGGGGACAAAAGTCCCCACTTCAGCTGGCAGTTGTATTTCTTGTGCTTTCCCTCCCTAATGGACCCTCTGTGTATGCATCAGACTTGTAAGCTTGGTTAAAGGGAACCTGCCCCTGCCTAGCATGCATGTAGACCCTGTGCATCCCACAGTGGGCTCTCCAAGGGCTCTGAGGGGACTGGTGGTCTGGTAAGCCCCGCTTCCAGGGGAACATCAAGCCTCTCCGCTGGGCTTCTAAGGACCACCTTTTATAGATGAGAGGAGGACGGCTGAAGGTCAGCCAGCTGGTCAACCGGAGTGGAAAGCCAGGTGTGCTTGCAAACCTCATTTCCAATTCTAAAGTCCCCAAGGCTCTGAAAACCAAAATGATGAGCAAAATGGAGCAAGCATTTCCTGGTAAACCTGATGTGAATTGGATGCGAGGTAATTTGGAGTTTTTATTTTATCCCATTTAGGGTGACTATTTATACATTTTGCTGCAGAAAAATTCAAGAGTTGCTGGGCACGGTAGTACACAGCTGTCATTCTAGCTACTCAGGAGGCTGAGGCAGAAGGATCACAAATTGGAGGCCGGCCTGGGCAACTTAACAAGATCCTGCCTCAAAAACAAAAACAAAAACAAACAAACAAAATAATAAAGTAAGTCAAGGGTTTATGAACCCCTGCCCCAGAGCCCCTGGGCATATGCCAAATATGTGTTAGGCCCACTGTAAAACCTTTTTAAGACCCAAAGAATTTTACATTATAACCCATGTTAAACTTTTATCTCTTAGGTAGAGGTCACTACCCCCATTTCAGAGATAAAGAAGACTGAGGGTTGGGGATATGGTGCTCCAGACAGACTCCTTGTGGAATTGCAATGATTTAATACCCTGTTGGATGTTCCTGGGCGAAGCATGCTTTTGAGTCACTAGCCCACCCTGGCCTCCCAAGAGCTTTGCTGCCCCAGCAAAAACATAAAAATAGAAAACCTGGAAGGATTAAAGCGCCAGTGAATGCTCCAATCCCCTGGAAGAAAGGGAGGCTTGCTGTAGGTTCTGATGGCTGGCATTCAGAGTTATTTTTTATTTCAGCTGGATGTACACTCACCCATCACAGGACCGGCTCTCAGAATAGAGAGCTACCTGTTGCCTCCTCCAGCCCACTTCCTGCCTCGTGTGGGCATCTCTCCAAGTGCTGAGCCATCCGCTCCTCTGCTGCACCCGAGATATATCAGGGTTTGCAGCCCTGGCGACAGGAGACAAAATAGATTTCCATTTCCTTTGGAACCATTTAGCTCATTTATAGAGTGTTTGACAGTTTCAATGGGATGAGCAATAACCAGGCCTCCCTTCGCCTCCTTCTCTCCGCTCCACCTGTTCTGTTGGTAGCTGGGGTCTGGCGTCCTGGGTCCCAAGGTAAGCAGCGATTTTCTTGTCTGGCTGGGCAGTCCTTGGCTGGCAGGGTCCCCTCACTGCACCTGAGGCTGCTGTCTGCAGAGAGACGTTGTTCTCTTCTCAGTTCATACCACATGCCCTGGTCCCCACTGCCCAGGAGGTCCCGAGAGGCCTTGTTTCAGAGGGTCTCATGCAATGCAAGCAGATATCTGCGGCATCAGAATTCCTGACCTTGAATCTCAGGTTTCTGCTGTGTTTTTTTTTTTTGCGGGGGGTGGGGGGCAAATTGGGTGGCGCGCTGAGCCTCGGCTTCCTCGTCTGTGAAATGGATGGAACCATAACGAGCACCACCCAGACAGGCAGTGGGAATGAGGTCAGAGGATGCAGCTGCTGGGTTTAAGACAGTGCCTGGCAAGCAGTGGACACTTAATCCATAGCAGTGGATTGATGTGGCTGCCAGAAACCTAGAGGGGAGGGGCTCTGCCAGGGCAAGATAGTGCCACAAACCTTTCCAAGCCAATCTCTAGGCCCACAGGGTAGGATGCAAACCCTGGATTGGTCACTCTGTTCAGAGAGGGACCAAGGCACGCTCTCAAGTAGCTCAGAGGCCAGTGGGGAAACCAGGTGTGGCTAATCCGTGGGTACAGTAACCACAAGGCACTTAAAGGCTATAGACTCTAAATGGCCGATTTCACCTAAAAATCCAGATCTATGCTGAGAAGCTGGAGCTGAATAGGAGCTGCCCCCAGGCCGGGGGGCTTTCTGCTTTCTTGCAGTCGCCACCACTCCCTATTGTTCCCTATGGCTCCACTTCCCGCCTTCTTTGGATTCACACCCATTCGCTGTCCAGCCCTCTGGGGATTCACAGACCGAGCACAGCGCGGTGCTGTGGGTGCTTGCGGAGCACAAAGGGTAATAACTCAGCCCCTGCAGTCAGGAAAAGCTTCCCAAGGGAGGCAAAGTCGCAGCTGCTTCTTGACAGCACCCGCAGGGGCTGCCGAACACCCTCATCTTTATGGCTCAAGGACGGGAATGACGAACACAAAGCCAGAGCTGGCAGGGGGCTCTGCCGTGAAGCAAGCGGGGCGCGGTGGCTCGGGGCTTGTCTGAGGTCACACAGCCGCCGACAGCAGAGGAACCATGGCCTCAGACGGGAAGCAGTCCCGGGCCTCCCTCCATCCTGTCTGGGAGTACAGAGATTCGTGCTTCGGGGTTTTGGATCCGAGGCCTGTCTAAGCCACTTACGTGCGTGATGGCTTCGCATAAATCCCTTTATCCTGAACCTGTTTCCTCATGTCACACAGGGCTGCGGATTCTGACCTCGAAGGAGAGCTCCGAGGATCCAGTATTGAGACAATGATGGCTTAAGAGGATGCTGGACACACGAGGGTCACCATGACTGTCGAAAAATAGCCACCTCCTCCCACAGATTTCAGTGCCATCTGCCTGACGGAGACGTTGGAGGGGACCCGCCCCCTCGTCTGCCTGCCAGTCCCCGGCAGGGGCACACACGGCCTCTGCTCAGGCCCAGCCCCGCCCCTCTTCCAGGCGGCTCCAAGGTTGAAGGCACTGCTGGGGTGAGAGGGAAAGGAAGCAGAATTTTGTGGGCAAAAGAGGGGAAAATGCAAAAATTCTTTGGTTTTTTTCAGGGCACTAATTTCTATAAGTCAGGGGCTCCTCTTCAATCCCCATTCAGTAGCTAGCAGTAATTTTTTCTTTTTGGGGTACTGGGGATCAAACTCATGACCTCACGCTTGCCAGGCAGGCGCTTGTGCCACTGAGCTAAATCCCCAGCCCTGGTTTTCTTCTTGTTTTGAGGGAACAATTGAGACAACACAGCATTATGTTAGACCTCCCATCCCTCACTCTGAGGGCCCTGTTGTCTTGGGTTCAAATCCTGGCTCTCCTTGTGATTTGTTGAGAGTCACTTTGGGCAAAACTGCAAAATTCTGCCAGGCGCAGTGGAACCACTTGTAATCCCAGGACTCTGGGAGGCTGAGGCAGGAGGATTGCAAGTTGGGTGATTTAGTGACTTAGCAAAACTCTGTCACAAAATAAAAACATTGAGAAAGGGCTGGGGACTTAGCTCAGTGTGAAGGCCTTGACTTCAATCTCCAGTATTACAAAAACAAAACTGAACAAACAAAACAAAACAAAATGAAACCTTCAAATTTTTCTAAACCTCAATGTCTATCCCTACAGAACGAACATCTTCAAAGTGCCTGTTTTGTAGGGTTTGGTAGGAATTAAATGAGTTTAAAGATTCATTGGACCTATGGCTATTAGTAGAGGTTATAATAATCACCACCTGTCACACTTGTGCAGCACTTCATTTATAAACTAGCCATGCTTTTTAAATAATTCCACTTGCTCTTCACCACAATTCTTCGAGGTGGCCAGGACAGGAGGGCTCATGACCTCACTGCACAAATGAGACACCTGGAGCCCAGAGAGAGGCAACGGTCTACTCGAGGTCACACAGCATGTGAGTGGCAGAGCCAAGTTCAAATCTTCTTAGATGGAGACAGAGTGGTGCCTTGCACAGGGCCCAGCCAGAGGGCCTGAGCATGTGACTGGGGGGCTCTTGTGTGTTCTATTTCTCCCGGAAATGCATATATAAATAGAATGTTGCTTCAAAGTCTTATTGCACCTGATTGTATTCTAAGTCTGTATCACCGTACGGGGAGGAAGTGTCTCCAAGTCCTAAGGTGTCCGACTGACTTCTCTTGCGTTTGATCTAAAGTGACCTCTGCAGCCCCCTCCCCGTGAAGTCCCGGGTACCGGAAAGTCCATGCGTTCTGGATTGTGGCCACTGGGTGGCGCTGCTCTCCAAGTCATGACAACACGACCCGTGCGGGGCTGCATTTCAATGCATCAAATACCACCTAAACACCCTGTAAGTCCCTGTGGCTGTAGAGAAGAGGGCTCCCGTTAGTCAGTGGTGCAGGTACGATGTGTAAATCATAACAACAGTACAAGGACATTGGTACAAGGACTTTGTAGTTTAAAGATCAATTTTTCTGATTATCTGATTCCATTTGCCCAATGGTCCTGATGTATTAGACGTGGTGGGTCTTCCACCCCCTTTGAAGAGAAACTGAGGCACAGAGAGGTGTCAGGACTTGCGTGGTGCAGAGATCGGCTGGTAGGCATTCAATGAGTCACAGCTGGTGACTGGCTCCTGCAGGCCGGTTCGTCCTGAGGTCAGGGACTGTATCTCATTCTTCTTTCTGTCCCCGCTCCCAGCCCGGCTCCTGGTCAAGAGCCCTGGCGACGTCTGCGGCAGGGAGAGGAGAGGCCAGGCTCGCTGCAGGTGCTCAGCCTCCCTGAGCTGCGGAGCTCCAGCTCCAGTGGGGCCTGGGCAGCTCTGGGTGCGTTCTCGGGCTGAGAGGGGCAGCTGCTGGGTTGGAGCTGGTGAGATGTGAAGGAGAGGTCACACTTACCCCACATGCAGCATTTGCAGGGCATCTGTGAGTCACCATAACTGACTCAAGGCTGCCCGGGGTGCTGAGGGGTCAGGGATGATTCGCTCATTCATTCATTCACTCACTCATTCATTCAACAAACCTTCCCCTGGGCATCTGCTTTGCACTGAGCACTAGGGTTGCTGTGATGCAAAGCACATCTGGTCCCTCTGGAGGGCCAACAGCTAAGGATGTAGTCGGGGAGGGAGGAGTCGCTCCAAGGGCCCTGAGCAGGGGGAAGGCACCACAGAGGAGGGGCCTTGAAGGGCGGCAGGAGTTGCAGATAGGTCCCCAGGCAAAGCAAGGCACCTGTGGGCAGAGGGGCCGTGGCCATGATGGGCTGAGGTTGTGCCCGGACGTCTGCCAGGCAAGAGATGCAGCTGGGAAGACAATGGGACCAGAAGCTCCCATGGCTGCGACCTGTGCCCCGAAGGTCAGGGAACCATCAGCCGGGAGCTGGAGAAGCTTTGGGGTCCAAAGTTGAGCACTGTGGTTCTTGCTGTCAAGAAGCTCAGATTCTGTGGAGAAGGCAGGCAAGGAAACGATGGTCCTGGCTGGTTCCGGTGTCCTGTGCTCTGTGCTTCCCGAGTCCTGGCTGTTGTCTGGCTTACGAGGCAGGCACGGTCATCATCCCACTTTACAGCTGGGTAAACTGAGGTTTGGAGCGTGCATGGAGTTGTCCAAAGTCACAAAACTACCATTGCTGGAGTCTGGACTTGATTTCTGTGTGTGTGTGCGTGCGTGCACATGCGTGTGCAGGTGTGTGTGTGTGGTTCTGGGGATTGAACCCAAGGCTTTCACACTCAGCTCCACCCTCAATGCTTTTTAATTTTTTATTTTGAGACAGGGTCTCTTTAATTCATTGAGTTGCCCAGGCTGGGCTCGAGCTTTCCATCCTTCTGCCTCAGCTTCCTGAGCAGCTGGGATTACAGGCATGCGCCGCCACACCTGGTTTGTCTTTGCTTTGTATTTTCCTGGTCCCCTTTGCTGAAGCAGCTTCGTTCACTCTGTACAGATTTTCATAGGTGTGGCACAACATTCAAAGGGCTCTGAGGTGCCCAGCACGGATGCCCACTCTGAGCCCCTTCCCCAGAGTGACTGCTCTTACAGTTTCTCCTGTTTCCTTCTAGCCATGCTGTTTCCAGGGCCAGGCTCGAAAGGGAAGAAGAGACAGCGTGTGTGGGTCACAGCCAGCAGGTATTTCCAGCCTGAATTTTTGGTGAGCTTGAAGTGTTACCACTAAGTCGTGGTTTGAGGTGGGTGAGTTATGATCATGGCTGTGGATGCCCGGGGGGCCCTGCACATGCATGCACAATGGTGGAAGCTGGACCTTGGGGCTGATGGTGGAGACGGGGCGCTGGGCTAGCGGGGACTGGAGAGGGACCGAGCAGGGACAAGGCAGGAAAGAGAGCTCTGTGCGCTGCTGTGGGGACGTTTGGGTGAAGCGGCTGGCGCCGACTCAGGGAGCAGTTCAGGCCTGGAGGACCGAGCGCCATGGGCTGGGACGGGGCTGGCAGGTGGCGCGGTGTGCTCCACAGGGACAGGCAGGGAGCTGGAGTCTGGGCCGGGATAAGAACCCCTCCCCGAGGTCCCCAGGGCTGTGTGTGACACATAGCCACATATGAAGTGCCTTCCCAGGCAGGGCGAGGTGCCTATATGTCCCATATGATGTCACATGCGATTTAGGACACGTGATAAAATGTAATAGACACATTACTTCGCTTGCTTCTTACCTCCTCCATTTGAAACCAGTTTTCAAAATAACGAGTCTGTTCCCTGAGGTCCTCCTGTTTTTTCTGACACATAGATGGCCCTGCGCAGTTGGACCCCGAGCCTTGGGATTGGCCTCGGAGCCACTGGTCAATTGCAGGGTCCCTGGGAGAACAAGAGGCTTTTCTGGTCTCGTCTGGCCTTTTCTCTGCCCAGGGACCGCAATCAGCAAGCCTTCAAGGAGCCCTGGGTTCCTTCGTCTGAAGACACATTGGGAGCCCACTCCTGGGGCGGGTCACATGCTTGACCTGTGCAGCCCCTTAGTCCTGGTGACTTCGGGCAATTTCCTCTGGCTCTCTTGAGGGTGGGACACTGAGGGCCCGCTGAGTCCTCTCAGGATTGGTCTGAGGCCAAGAGGAAGAAACATGGAAGCCGGTGTGTCCTTGGGCAGGAAGGGGGCAGTGGAGGCCCATGGGCCTCGGTTCAAGCCCCGGTTCTGGCACTACGTGGATGTGTAATTCTCAGGGTGTTACTTAACCTCCCCGTGCTTCAGATCCACCTCTGGGAGATGGAGGTGACAGCACCCCAAAAGACCAGGTTAGTGCATGGTTTGAGAGATGGAAAGAGCAGTGGCTAGGGAACAGGAAGCAACCGGGGAACAGAAGTCAAGGACAAATAAAAGAGGCAGGATTAACTCCAAACGGGAGAGGACTGTAATCCCCAGAGCGGACTGCGGAGCTGGATTCTTAACTTCAGGAGAGGCTTGTCCTTGCCCGGCCCTGGCGTGGGACAGGGGTGACAAAGTGATGGGGACCCCCCCCGCCCTGGCAGTGTGCTGATCTCTGGGGCCCCAGCCTCGAGGGAGTCGGCTGAAGATTTTCAGTGTGCACCCGTTGGTATTGATCCACCGAGTTGGCGCTGGCTGGGAGCGGTGGGAGGAGGACACCGCAGTGTTATTAGTGCGGAGGACACGCTGTAATCTGTCAGTGTCACCCTGGTCGCAGCTGGCCAGGGAGCCATCCTGCCGTTAACTCCTCCCTCCCCAGAGCCACCCGCAGAGCACGCCTGCACCTCACCCGTCACAGTGCACCCCTTTCCCCACTTCTCCCTGGCCCAGGTCACACCGATTTCTTCAGTGTTTCCCAAACATCTCAGACATTTCTATCTCTGTGCCTTTACTTACCAGAACTCCCAACCAGATATGGTCACCAAAACCTCTCCCATCCATCTGTGCGATCATCCAACATCCATTCATTTGTCCATTTATCTAACCAACGAACCATTCCTCTTACCATCTAGTCATCCATGCATCTATCCCTCCAGTGATTTTTCTGGTACTGGGGACTGAACTCAGGGCCTCTGGGCTGAGTTACATCCCAAATGCCCTTTATTGTTTATTTGAGAAAGGATCTCACTAAGGTGCTAAATTGCTCAGGCTAGGCTCAAGTTTATGACTCTCCTGCCTCAGCCTCCTAGAGTGTTGGGATTCTAGGTATGTTCCCCCAAGCCTGGCTCCATCCATCCTTTTAAAATCCATGAATCCACATGGTTATCCATCTATTTGTCCATCCACCTATCCATACTGCAATTGAGCTCAGCACAGTTCAATTCAGCTCGGTTTAGCTGAATTCAGTTTATGAGATTACTGGGCTCTGCTAGGTGCTGAGCAAGTGACAGGGAGCTGTGGCTGCTCTCGAGGAGACCACGGGAGGGGACCTCCCTGTCCTGTGAGGTCACTTTGAGCCTCACCTCTGTTCACCCCTTGCTGGTCACTTTGGGAGGAGCCACTGGCTCTGCAGGCTGCCCTGTGCCAGCGCCTGCCTCGGCAGTCATGACTTCTGCACTACTGAGCTTAGACAAGCCGAGAGAGGAGGGTGGGGAGGAGGGGAGAGGGCCTCGAGCCAAGGCGCGGGGTTTGGGCTCTTGGGGGCAGAGCTTCCCTTCGCTTTAACTTCTCCAGAGACAGACTAGAGGAGAATTACCCGGTGAAGGTAGAGACCATGCGAGGAGACCACTGTTGGCGATGTGAGCTCTAGAACCTGTGACTTGCCAGCAGATTGCCCCAGAGCCACCGTATCCCTGCTGTATAACCTGGTATGCTGCTTAACCTCTCTGAGCTTCAGCGTCCTCATTTTTATTTATTTATTTATTTAGTCTTTTCTTGACAAGGTCTCACTATGCAGTTCAGGCTGGCTGTGAACTCACTTTGTAGCCCAGGCTGGCCTTGAACTCACAGTGATCCTCCTGCCTCAGCCTTCTGAGTGCTGGGATTATAGGTGTGAGCCACCATGCCCAGCTCAGCATCATTTTTTTTTTTTTTTTTTTTTTTTTTTTTTTTTTGAGACAGGGTCTGGCTCTGTAGTTGAGGCTGGTCTTGAACTCACTATGTAGCCTAGGCTGGCCTCGAACTCGGGGCCATTCTCCTGCCTCATCTTCCTGAGTGCTGCAATCACAGGTGCGTGCCGTCATGTCTGGCTCTGAGACTGTTTAGTCCTGCGGTTTTGACCTTGGGTTGATTTTAATTTCTGCCTCACATGTGATTTCTTTCTTCCCCAGAGAGCATGAGCTCAAGAAGAATATTTTCTTCTCCGGAGCACTGGAAGTGTTGACATTGACAAGGAAAGCTATGGAGTTGATGATGCTTCCCTTTTGGCCTTGCTTGCCAGGAAACTTGTACCTTTTGTTTTATTGCTTGCTTCCCCTTTCCAGTGTCTGGGTTTTCTACCTTTAACAGCCTTTTAATTTATGTGAGCCATTCTGCCCATGGGAGGAGTGGGGTACGGAGAGGTTGAACTAGGTAGAAAAGGGAAGATCTCAAATTGCAAGTAAATAATTCAGATAAAACTGTGAATTTAAGGCAAGGACTGTTCTTGTCCCTGCACGGGGTCTAGCTCGGGCTCCGGCTTGGGAATTCTGCATGGCCAGCTCAGTGGTGAGTTCCTGTCTCATGTGAGGGCCAATGGCTCTTTTGCACTTGGAAGGTAACCTGAAGGCCTGTCTACCTTCCCCACCTCAACTTGTCGCTTGTCCCTTTGCTGACCAGGATAACCACTTGGAGCATCTTTTAGATCTACTCGTGAGCCAGCATCTCGTAAGCCTCATAAGCCGGCCTCAGGAAAAGAGGCTTTGCACATAACTGTTCTTTGTTTTCGGATCTCCCTGTTCCCAACTCCTGCTTTTGCTTGGATTCTTTTCCTTACCTCTGAATTTCAGCTGAAAGTCCTTAGCTCAAAGCACCTGTCAATCCCCATCTGTCTTATCTTTGGGGCTGTGACAAGCGGTTTCGGAGATAGCTCCCAGTGTGATCCCACCCCTTATGTACACGTCGCTGATACTGCCATTTATCCAAGGACAGCCTCCTGTCCCCTCGGAAGAGGTCTGGGTGTTAGGACTCGCTCCAACCAAAGGAATTTGTGGAGACTTCCGAGGGTGGCTGCAGATGACTGGCAGTTTCTTGGGTCCCAGGTGGCACACTGGGAGAGGCCCCTGTCACACAGAGGGACAAGCGTCGGGGGGGAAAGGAGGTACCCAGGTCAGCAGTCAGTCCCAGATCGCCTCCTGCCCGTGCCTGGGCCAGCCAGGTTCTTCCAGTCCTGCTGAGCCCTGGATGCCACAGCCCCAGCCACCACCACACGGGGCAGGAGAGCCACCTGGGAGCCCCAGAATTATGTGAGGTCCCACAATGTCAGTTGTTTTAATCCACTGAGTTTCACATCACCTAAAGAGAGCCCCACTCCTGCTACTTTTGAAATCATCGCCTACAATTACAGAATTGTTTGGTTCTTTCCTTGCTAATTTCTTGCTTTCCCTCCAGGACATGAGCTGCAGGGACAGGGACCATGTCTGTCCTGCTTGTTGTCACCGCCAACACTGAGCACAGTGAATGGGGCCAGTCACGAGAGCTGAATGAATGAATGAGTCGCGTCAGTGGGATCCTGCAGTGTCTCCAAGAGCCACCGTGAGCCTCTGTGGCTGGAGTCCAGGCTGGGACAGAGGCGGGGACAAGGTGGCCATGGTCCAAGCCTCAGCCCGCAGGGGCTTTCACAGGCAGAACTATGCAGGGAACCCTGGCACCTCTGTCTGCCCCCCCCTTCCAGTCCTACCCAGGAGAATCACCCCCTCCCTCTTGTTTCGGTGCTGGGGACCAAACCAAGGACCTTGTGCGTGCCTGGCAAGCACTCTGCCACCCCAGCTGCCTTCCCTTCCCTTCTCTCTGCCCTCTGCCTCCGTGGGGTGCCTGGGGAGTCTCTCTGTGTGTGCATGTGTCCTGATGACATGGACAGGACAGAGTCACGGGGACCAGCTCTGTCCCGTTCTGAGCAGTTTGGTCATCTGACCATGGTGGTCACTGAGCGCCCAGTCAGAGAGGAAGTGCACCCTCCTGTGAATCTGTGTCCCGGGGACCGTGCCCCTGGCCCCACGCCGGTGTTTCTGATTCATCTGCGCTGTTGGACGTTACCGGACAGTCGCCCTTGTTGTCCTCTCACAGACCAGGTGGCCAGTGCTTGGATTACTTGTCCCCAATCCCTCTGCCACGAAGTGGTAGATGCAGGATCCCAACCCTGGCAGTGTGGCTCCAGAGTCACTGCCTTAACCAGTCTGACCCTCTGAGCCTCTGTCTCTGTCTCCGGAAAGCTGCTTAACCCAGCTCTGATAACATACGATCCGCAGGGCCTGGCACTGGGTAGGTTCCCAACGGGTCCCAGTGTTTGGTGGCAGGAAAGATAAACCGGCCTGACGAGGGAGGGTTTTCATGTCTATACTCGGGGGCTCTGGGAGCCACTGAAAGTTTCCAAGCAAGAGAGTGACATAAAGAAATTGCGGCTTAGTTCAGATCCTGCCCCTTCCTCCGCTGCTCCCTCCTGTCTGATGCTGGTGGCTCAGCTGTACCGCCTGTGCCTCACCGCCCCACGAGCTTTCGAGATCTGAGCTGTGTGAGGGGTGTGACGGGCCATCCCCGACCTCCCAAACTGAAGGGACAGGAAGGGATGCTGCCCCGCCTTCTCCAGGAAGGGGTGTGGCCTCTGTGTCTCTGTGGTGTCATCTCAGGAAGCAGCTTCAGAGCCCTACTGGGGCCCCGTTCCCTTCTCCACATTGAACGCTAGCAACCAGGAGAGGCACCCGGCTTCCTGTCACCACTGGCTCCTCATTCCATGCGGGCCACCTGACCCAGCACTGTCTCCCTTTGCCCTGTGGGGCGTGAGGGAGTCGGCGCACACCTGCACTCTCGTGCACGCCCTTGGTACATGGCGCATGCGCTGCGGATGAGCGTCTGCGACACGGTGTGCATCTGCGCAGTGCGGGGAACCCGTGTGGTGGGCCTGCACCTGCCCCCACTCACGGGCGTCCTTCCTCCTGTCCTTGCCAAGGCACCGTCACAGTCCTCGTCAGCAGGTCTCTGTCGCCCGTGGATGCCTCGGTGTCCTGCAGGGCAGCCCGGGTCCTTGCCGTCGCGTGTCCTGGGGAACGAGGTCAGGGCTCGGTGATGGGGATGCGGTTTATAAGCGCTCACTCGAGTGACTGAGTGGCTGGGGCTGTGTGAGCGGCTGTAAACGTGCGCGCGCGCGCATGTGTGTCCGCACGTGTGCGCAGCCGGGCCCTGTGCGTGAACGTGCGAGCGTGCACACGTGCTGTGGGTATGAATGTGTTCCTGGGGGGCGTGGTGAGTCTCTGCGCGCACTCGTCCCTGTGGGGTTAGGCACTGCCATGCCGGCACACGTCTACCGACCGACGGCTCTTCATTAGAGAAACAAGAGATTTGCACCTCTTGCCCATTTCTGTGGTGTAAGCACGCCTCACGTGGCCGCTGCCAGCCGCCCACGTGAAACCCTGAACTCGGAGTTGGGGAGGGACGTGCGAGGTGGGCCCGCAGGTCTCACCAGGGGTTGTGTCTGTGACAGTGAGCGTGGCGAGGGCGGGCAGGGCCAGGTCCCCGGCAGAGGAGTCTCCCCAGGAGCGGCTGGTTGTCCGGTTCCGCAGAGCTGCGCATGCGCTAGGGGAGCAGGCACCGGCTGGCCGCCAGCCAGCGTTGCGCGTCGCCAGCACACGCGTCCCAGCTGATGCTCCTGGTTAGGCGGGTCTGGCGCCTGCCCTCAGCCTTAAGCTGCTCTGAGAGTGTACGGGGAGACAGCGGCAGGACTGGGGGGAGGAGGAGGGAGAGGAGGAGGAGGGCTGGGGGAGGGAAACAGAAGGGCTGGGAGATGAGGTTCAAGAAGATGGGGGTCCCCAGTTGGCCTGAAGCCAATGCGCTCTGCAGGTCTGGACAAACCACTCACCGCCTCTGACTTCCAACCGTGACTTTCCATGAAGAGCTTTGCCGTCTTCTGGGCTTCACTGTCTCCCACCTGGCCCTCTGGGAGCCAGCGGCCTGAGCTCTGAGTGTTGACATCCGTACTCAAAAGCTTGGGCGGTTGGGCTGCCATGAGACAGTGACGGGGCCCCAGTGTTGGCCCTGGGTCTTAGGGGACCCTGCTCTGCCCCTCCTTGGACCATGGGAGGAGTACAGCCCAGGTCCAGGGGCTGGCTTCACCCTGGGCCCCACACCCAGACCGGATCCTTCTTTGGTGGCTCCTGTCTGGGCTTCTGCCCAGAGGTCCCCCCAGCCAACTTCCTATCGGTGGTCCTGAGGGTGACTGACCCGAGGGCGGGCCGGGGTGTCGCGGTACTGGGGAGCTTGGACGTGCCAGTGGGCCTGTGCACCACCTTGGTGGAGACGTCCACACGCACTGGGTGGAGCTGGATGTGGCAGGCTGGGGGCGAGAAACTAGGGTCGGGGCACTAAGATGGCCTTGTCCCCTGTGGTCACCGTCAGGGGCAGAACTCAGAGGAGGCTGAGGTTTCTAAATTTGAGCCTAGCCTTTTCAGTTGGAACGCAGACAGATGCTCAGGACAGAGGAGAGAACATGTTGTTAAGTGTGCCAGTTTGCTGCGTCCGTAGCTGTATATTTAGACTTAAGATCTAAGAGCCTCCACCGGTTCTCTGGCCCTGGTCCTGCAGATGTTGGGGGGAGGCTGGAGAGATGATCCGGATCATCTGCGGGGGTGCTGGCACAATGGCCCCCAGTGACTGGGGCGGAATAGGACAGGGCTCGGTGCTAAACTGGTCTTTTCCAGGTCTCCGTGTGCACACGTGCATATGGGCCTCTGTCCTCTGAGTCTGCGTGTGCGTGGTCTCCTGCCAGGCCACCTCCTCCCTTGGAGCCCCAGGCTGTCTTGTGGCCTAGATCCCTCCCCCAGTCTCTGGCCTGGGAGCTCACGGGGCAGCCCTGGTCCTGGAGGGGACTGGGACCTGGCTCTGCTGCTTCCTGGCAGCCCCCAGCCAGGTGGCCAGTGGCACCTCGGATGCCTCCCATAGGTCGCTGTCTTGGCTTTCCAAAGGACAATGCTAAAATGACCTACGAACCCCAGCCGGTAAGGAATGAGACCTGCGTGGCTCTTTGGTAGGTACAGTAGAGGTCAGGGGCACTGGGTGCTCCTTCTCAGAGCACCACATCCTCAGGGTTCCGTTGTAAACAAGAGGCTTCTGCTGGGAGTGTCTGTCTGACCTTCTGGGTCAGGGACAATACATCCAGAGAGGTGGTGGGGAGGTGGCCCGGGGGTGTGTGAGAGGAGGGCGGAAGGTGCATTTTATGATTTGTGAACACATAGCTATTTTTTGGTTTGTTTCTTGTCTCAATTTGATTTCCTCCATCCTTTCTGGCATGAAATGTTTTAGGTTTTTTTTTTTTTTTTTTTTTTTTTTTTTTTTTTTTTTTTT
>RJWM01033054.1:0-20947 GCA_004363535.1 Dasyprocta punctata | reverse complement strand
ACAATGTGTGTTATGGCTTAGCAGAAAGTTTGTCTGCATTCTGCCCATGCCCAGAGATTTTGCCTGAGACTGAGTTTAAGGGTGAAGGATGATTAGTCTAGAGAGAGAAATTACAAGGCAGCCAAATGTTGAAACAGTGGCCTGGCTACTGCTGGGGGCTCTTAGCCATATTTATTTTAGGAATCAAGAGCAAAGAGTCTAGCATAGTGATTTAAAGTGTGAGTTTGACCAGGAAGCTGTGGACTGTAAAGATCAAACTGAGACCTTGATTGCTGAGAAGGAACAAAGGAATAAAAAAGATGGCCTGGGGGCATCCCAGGAAGCAGTGGGCCTCCACCCTCAGGCCTTCAAAAGTGAAAGAGTTTGCTTGGAGGAAAAAGCTGCAGAGTGCCATGTCCCGGAGTGGCAACAGAGGCCACAGGAGGTTTCAAAAGAGTCATGGCCGCACCAGGTTCCAGAATTGTGGCAGCCACACCAGATTCCAAAATGGTGGCAGCATAGAGAAGCTGTTCCTCACAATCAGGTTTGGAGAGCTCAGCGATCCAGGCAGTCTACCCCTACAGCCAAGAGAGAAGAAAGCCTGGCTACTGCTCCAGCTGGCAGCGGACCTTGGCGGCATCTATGTGGTGCTGATTTTAAGTACAAGAAAAGGCTAAAGCAGCTTCTGCCTCGCCTGCAGAGTGCAATGTGTAAAGATGTAAGGGTGAAGCCAAGGAACATGGATCACCCAAGGAAAGCTATGAAAGTTAAGACCACTGAAAGTGCTGCAGGGGTGGAATCACTCAAGCCTTTTGGAGTTTGCAACCAGATTGCTTCAGATGCTGAGCAGAGAACTCCAGGACTTAATGTTTGCCCTGCTGGATTTTGGACTTGCTTCAGTTATAATGATTTGTATTCCCCAGTTTGTAACCTTTGGAATGGTAATGTTTATCTGGTGTCTTTATATGTTGGAAGTGCTTAACCTCATTTTCATTTGTACAGGGGTTGCAGTTAAGAGTTTGCCATAGATCTTAGAGGAGATTTTCAACAGGGCTGAAACTGTTAAGACTTCGGCAACTCTTAGGGATGGACTAAATATCTTCCATATTAAGGATGTATGTGAGTCCTTGGGGGTGCAGGGGTGGAATGTATTGGGTGATACTGTGTACCCCCAAGTTCTCATATACTTTTTTTGGGGGGGGCGGCACCAGGGATCAAACTCACAACCTCACACCTGCCAGGGCAGGTGTGTTAACCACTGAGCTGAACTCCCGGCCCCAGTTTTCTGAGGCAGGGTCACACTATGTAGCTCAGGCTGGTCTTGCCCTCATGTTGTAGCCCAAGTCAGCCTTGAACTCACAACACTTCTCCTACCTCAGCCTCCCAAGTGCTGGGATTAAAGGCGTGCGCCACCACGCCCCGCTCCTCATATACTTTTGATGAGGCTGAGTCTGATGCTTGTGTTCAGTTTGCTGCCTAGAGCTGGGATTGATGATGTAAGTGCTGCTCCCACCCAGGGGTGGAGCCAACACACCTTGTAAGGGAGGCGGGTCTTCCTCTTTCTCACTTCTGCCCTCTCTCTCGTTAGTGCACCTTGCTGTTTGGCAGCCACCATGAATGGTGGCCCCGCCACACCACGCTGCCTTAGAGCCAACTGAGTATGGACTGAAACCTCCCTGAGAACTGTAAGAAATAAACCTTTCCTTCCCTGATTTTGGGCATCAGGTATTTTATCTCGGCAACAAGTGAAAAGTATCTAAGATGGTCAGCAAGCATCTTGAGGGCAGGACCATATCTGAACAACTTGCATTTCTGTCTCCAAGCAGAAAACCTGGTATGTGGGGAGAAGCAATCAGTATTTGTTGAACTGAACTGAGCATTTAAAAAAAAAAAAAAAACCTTGGCCTATTAATAGACTAGCAGAATGCTAGAGTTGGAAATGTTCATCAAACTTAAATGCTTAATTTTTAATGGAAAAAAGTCATATTTCACACTGCAATGAGATATAGTGACGTGTGCAGTCTCATTCTGAAACTTACATGTTTCCTTTAACAAATAAACATCACTATCCTGTCATCTTTCAGGAATTTGTTGAGAGATCATTTTTTCATGCTGAATTTTTACAGATAGAGCTATAGATTCATTCATCCATGCCTTCAATAAATATTACTGAGCACCAAATACAGGTTTGGAGCTGGTGAAGTTTTAGGGATACAGAACAGAAAACTGGGGATTATATCTAGAGGAAGAAACCGGGTAAAAAGGCAAAAAATAGGCAGTGTGTCTTCACTGATATAAAGAAGTCAGAATAATGACTTAAAAGTGATGAGCACTTTAGAAAGGTTACTTGGAAATTCTGACTCCTTAAAGGAGATCACTATTTGACCTGAAAGAGTTAAGTAAGTGACCTATGCAAATACATGAAGAAAAAGCATTTGGGCCAAAAATAATAACAACCCAGCTACCAGATAATGCTTAGCGTTTTTGCAGAAGAGAAAAATAAGGACACTGCAGCAGGCAAGGGGTGAGCAGGATTGCAATGGGACCAGGGGAAAGCTATGAGGTTGGAACAATAGTAATAACCCAGATGTAGGAAATTGTATGATACAGGAAGGCCTTTAGATTTTTCTGTGAGTAAGACAGGTCCCTTTGGAGAATGTAGAGTTGAAGTGTATGGCATCTGGCCTATTTTTCAAAATCATCACATTAGCTTCTCTTTTGGATATAGATTAGGAGATGACTAGAGTGGCAGGCAAGGATGGGCACATGGAAGCCACCAATTAAGAGGCACTGCAAAATTTCAGAAGGTTGGTGACACAGACCAAGGTGGTGAGTGGTGAGGCTGTTAAGAAGCAAGTGGATCCTGAGATATTTTTGCAAGTACAGTGTATCTAGACTTTGCTGAATGGTTGGATGTGGAATCTGAGGGGAAGAATGCCAAGATTCTTAACCTGGGCAATTGGAAGGAAAGAGTTGCTATTTAAGGAGTCAGAGTAGAATGTGGAAGTAAGTTTTGGAGAGAAGGATATCAGTAGTCATATTTTGGAGATACTAAGTTTGGGACCCTATTAGTCATCCAGGTAGAGATGTTGAGGAAGTAATTAGGCATTGAATGGTTCATGTAAGATTTTCAGACTAGATTCACAAATATATGAGCTTCCAATGGGTAGTATTTAAAGCTGTGAGATTAATACATTGAAGAAAAAAGAGGGGAGGAGTAGTGGAGAAAGTAGAAGAGTCTGAAGAATGGATCCCTGGCATGACTGGAGAAGATAAAGCATAACAAGCAGCCATCAGAGAGAAGGAATAGCCTTGGGAGGTAGATGGAGAACAGGGGAAATAGGCTGTCCTGAAAGCCAAGTTCAGAAAGTGTTTAAAGGAAGACAGATGATCTCCTAAGTTAAATGGCTGCTGATAGATTGAGATGGGGATGAAGACTGACCATGAATTTGGCAACTGAAAAGTCATGGTGACCTTGACTAGAGCAATTTTCTTTCCAGGGAAGAAGTAAGATTCTGACTATGGTGAGTGCAAGGAAAATGAGACAGAGGAAATGGGAGCAACTAATATTAACCACTAATATTAATCACTCTTTAAAGGCATTTGTTGTTAAAGAGAGGAGAGAAAGGCATGGTGACTTTAAAAAGGAAAACCTTGTTTGCAAAAATCACCTGGAGTGAATTTCTATCTCCTGAGAGGGCAGCATTTACTCACAGAGCACAAAGTCCCTCAAACGCCAACTGGGTGGGCTTAGAGGATGTGCTATGCTCGGGCATTTCTGGGAGCTGATGCTCCATCTATCCGTTGGGTTATTAGAACATTTGCTTCACCAGAAGCCCCAAGTCAGTGACCCTTCATCCATCAAATGACTAAGCACCGCCTGACCCCTTTCTTGGCCTCCCTGCCTGAGTCTTCAGGGACATTTTGTGTCTCCAGCTACTAGTACAGTGATAACCTCCATAAGTCTGTCAGAAAACCTGCAAGAACATGAGCGTGCGAGAGTCGGAAACCCAAAAGTAACTGAAAATGATATTGTGAATGAATCTCAGGGGGCTACCAATAAATGAGAACATGAAAGGGACATACATACAAATACATTCTCAGCTCTCTCAGTCCAACTACTTGGGTACCCTACCGCAGTGTGGGATAGCTTCAATTGCCTTTTATTATTTGCATCAAGTATACTGAGAATATTTGGTTCTTTGCCAACAAATATTTCGCCCTCGAGCCTAAGGCTTCCTTAACAGCTACAACATGCCTCATATATTTTTCAATTTGGCCACTTTAACCAAGGGTGGTAAGTTGGCAGGGGGTGACTCTTATACCAAAGTGGAACTTAGTCAATTTCACCCAGCCACTTTTTATTGAGTACCTAGTAAGACTGCATATGGTGTTACAATAGTGTAAGGATAAAACATTTTAAAAACTAGAACTTGCTTTCATGGAGTTCCCAATCAAAGTGAATGGTTCTCAACCTGGCATGATTTTGCTCCCCTACCAAAAGGATACTTAGCATTGTTTGCCAACACTTCTGATTATCACTCCTGAAGGGGAATGCTACTTGTATCTTGTGGGTAAAGGTCAGGAATGCTACTAAATATCTGACAATACACAGGTCTATCTCCAGCCCCAAAGAATTAGCCCATCAAAAATGTCAGTAAGTGCTAAGATTGAGAAATTCTTGTCTAAGAGTACAGCACATGTAGATTTCCCTAACACAAGGGAGACTAGGATGAGAAGCAGCCTCAGATTTCCAGGAATCTTTCAAGTTTGTAGCAAGAAATCATCTTAGAGTCATTAGCTAGACCCTACTACCATCAAGTTTAAGGAACTTCTGAGAACTATACCCTACAGAGAACAAAGTTTCAACAAGTTCTTATGTGGAATTCTTTGAGGTTATAAGAATTTTGTGCTTATACTGTCATATTCTACCCTCGCATAATCCTATTTAAGAGCCTCCATTTATTTGCATACTTGTTATTGAAGAGCAGTTTTTCTCTACTTGGAAAGGCCATTCTCTCCAACTGAGGTGTAGGATCCTTAGCCTAGCCAACCAGAGTTGCCAAGTTGACCCTGGCAGTCATTGGTGACAGATGTTCCCTCTTCAACAACTGTCTTAAGCAAATAGAATCAGTGTATTTCCAATTTATATTTTAAAACTAAGGTTTAGTGACCTAAGACCTCACTGCTCCTCATTTTCAGTGTCCTGACTCAGCCCCAAGCCTTCTGATTCTAGATGAGGGATCCTTCCTACTATTTATCTCTCTCAACAGAAACAATAGATGTCAACACTCTTGCAGAGCCTGACAACCTATGATGTGATTTCTATGTATACTCTTGTTCTCCTCGGGTACTTCTTTAGGCAAGTTCATGGAAAGAGGTAGAAGGTACATTTTATATTTAGACCAAAGGAGAAAAAGAGTTGTCACCTGTATTTTCATCAGTCACATCTCATCTAGCTACGCTCATGCATAAATCATTGTGGCAGTATGGAAACAGAGCCACGGTGCATCAGATGGGGTCAGATGAAAGTGATCATCAAGTGACACTCTACACCACACTGATGTTCCCTTAAAAAAACTCAGGGAAGGGAGTTCAAGTACAGTATGGCTTAAAATGACCTGTCTCAGCCACATGCTGTCACTCAAATACAGATATTCAGGTTTTGCTTACAAATACAGAACCAACTGCTTATATAAAGTGGCATCCAATACACATAAACCAGTAAAGCCGTTTTACAACCCAGAGTTTGCAAGAGTCTATATAAATGTAAATTACCAACCAAAGGGAGCATAAAATCTGTGTGTGTGAAAATGAGGCTGCTATATTTCCTCATCTTATTCCTGTTGGCCAGCCCATGTCCACAGGGTGTCCTTTTATTTGGACAGTCACTCCAGCATGGATTTACTTTAGCCTTTGTAGGCCAGCATTTTAGCTGGCCATCACTGGGTAACCAATATTTCCTCTGTGCTTGCTCATCATCATCAGGCAGTTTCCAGATCTTATGGAGCCACTGAGGTCTTCACACATCTCACCTGTCACCTCAGTACTATTTTTATCTCTTGGACCCTTCAGCAGGAATCTTTCCAGACAAATTTTAAGAGTGGGTTGGTCAGAGCCAAAGATGAATGCTGGTTGGAAATGAAATGCTTCCAAAAGCTTCATTAACTCTTTTACACCACTAATGTTTTTCACTTGGGGCCCTGTAACAACCGTTTCCTAGGTGGGATTGCAAAGCATGAAGAAAGCCGAAATAAACTGCCGCAAGCTTGTCTTTCCCAACAACAGAGGATGTGGTTAACAGTGGATAAAGAAATGATGGAGAAAGAGAAGAGATCAGCAAACTGCTTGAAGCTCCACACAGAAAGAACCTACAGAAGAACAATCTAGCTAAATGAAATTGTTTTCTTCCTTCCCAAACACAGTATATTAATTGAGTACAAATCGGTTCACTTAACGCCAATTGACATTAAGCAATTTACCATTCGATGGCAATTGAAAACCCAGGCTTGCTGCTCCAAACCCGCTTGATTGTTCCAAACAGATTTCCCATCTTAAAGTGGAAATGGATTTAATTTGATCTCTTCAGTCTGTTCGCCATTATGTGTGAAACAGTGATATAGATAGCAAGGAAACCAGCAGCTACCTGAGCAGTGAAGTGTTCTAGTGGAAGGCATTCCGGTGACTGGCAAAAATCCAAACAAGGAGTCACGATATACCTAGTATGATGTATACAGAGCTGCAATACCGTGATGTTTGTTGCTGCTCTTGCTGTCAAAGCTGCTGCTGCTGTCTCATTGTTTGTATTTGTCTTTTTCCTTTTCTTTGCTGTTTCCTTAAAACCAGAGATGCTTAAAGTTGAGGAAATTCCTCAAATTCAACCAACTTTGGTTCTAGCATTTCAATGAGAAAACCAAGGCCTAAGGAAGTTACAGGATTTGTCCCAATAGTTTCAAACAATATTTACTCTCTTCTCATTCTTAAGTCATTTGTCTCATATATCATCCTCCTTGCACTCCAAGGAGCCATCTCAGGTTCTGTGAGTGGAGAGGTCAAAGAAAGAACGTGAAATTTTCTAACCAAAAGACTTGGGTTCAAGGGATGCACCTGAGTCACTTAAATTTGCAGTGCTTCAGTTCCTTTATCAGTGAGGGCAATACATACCAATGCTTCCCAGTACTTTTGCAAGAATTGAATGAACTATCACAAAAAAGGCGCTTTTAAAACTACAACGAAATATAAGATGCAAGACACTGTCTGACTGAATCCCAGAATGGACAGAAGATGAGCTGAATGACTCAAAAGTTGAAAACTAAGTAAGAAACAAACATTAAGCAACTGACTTTAAGGATGATGGCACCTTAGTACTCTCCCCTCATGCCTGAAGTCAATGAAAGATTAGGGATTAGAAGTCTGAAAACATTTGCAGATGTTTGGCATGGCTGTGTTAACCTTTTGACTTTTTGGAACAAGTAACATCTAGGGAAATTTGTTCCACTTGTTTTTCTTTTAACTAAGTTGTCAGCATATTATTTGAAAATTTTGTAAACTCTGAAGCTTTATTTTGCAGAAATATACATAGTCACTTATTTAAACAAAGATGCAAACATGGCCTTATAAGCTTTTTCTATTGTTGTACTATACGGTGAAATACATATAGTACATTGGCAGTGTACCCAACTCCTTTGTGAAAGTATTTACAGAAATGCACACCCATAGCATTTTCACAAGTATGGGCATGAATTGAACAAGATAAATCCTGGTCATGCCAGGAAAAAACTGGACAAAAGACATAAAATCTTGCTTCCTGGTAGCTATGTAGCTTGGAGCCAGTCATTTCACCTTTCTGAGCTTCTGAGAAGCAAACAGAGATATAAAACTGGGGTAATAACAATATTGAACCCAGACTTCAATAGGATTGCATCATCCAGATCTCAGCTCAAGTACATATTCCATATTGAGAGAGGTTACAGTGAATGCTCTGGTGGGTCACTCAGATGCCCCTTTCTGGGTTGAAGTACTATCTCCTCACAGCTGGACCCCTTTCCCAGACGACCCTCAGCTGTCCACTTCACCCAAGATCTCTACCCCAATACTGACTGATAAATCTAAAATCTAGTCCTCTGGCCCCAACTCAGGATTATCCACAGGAAACCCAGTCTCCAAACTTCTCTATGGCTTGGAAGTTTGAAGCTTTGCTGTGACTGCCTATCACTTTGCTAATGACACTGTTCTGAAAGAGTTCCACAGTAAAATTTCTATATACACAATCTCCACCTTGGAGTAAGTTTTCCAGGGATCCAGACCTGCAAAGATCTCTTCCCGGCCACAGTAGATCATACTGCGTGGAACCACCTCTCTTCCGATTACTCTCTACCTGCTACTCTTGTCCCTGTCTGAAAAATACACTATTCATTTATCTGCAAGTTTGTTGTCCGCCCCTCCACCATGATACTATGTATTTCATGAAGGACTTTGTGTGTCTTACCTACTACTATAGGTCCTAGGGTCTAGCACTTGGTAGGCACTCATTCATATTTGTTGAATAAAAAAAAGATGTTAACTTCCATGTTAGTAAACACAGTGAACTGTAAAAATGTTAGTTTATATGTTTTATAAGAATGCAATTTGTGCTTCAGAAAAGATAATTCGAAGGTGATTGATACATACACTGCAAGACTTACCCAATCTCAATCACTGCCTCAAAGCCACATTTCTCCTTACCATTTCATTGAAGATTACATTTCAACACGAATTTTGGATGGTACACGAACATGCAACCATAACACCAATAAGAAAATAGTGATAAATTTTGCTATATTGCATTAAAGTATCTGTGTACATACAGACATAATTGGAGGGGCTATGGCAAAATAAGGAGGACACTTCAAAACAAGTATGATACTTGGAAAAATTGTCAAAATCCATCATTTCATGGCTCTGGAAATCAACTAAGGGACAGATGGCAAGTTGGGAAGAATTTGTCCCTAAAATACTACCAGAGCTTTGGGTAAGAACAGTAGAAGTCTAATCTTCTTGATGGAGTCTGCTCTCATCACTTGCTCCATCTTGGTTAGTGAAAGATTGTAGCTTTTTTCAGTGCTGAGCAAGCTGCAAAACCAGAGAAAGCCAGCTCAAGTAATCATGGTGGTTAGAAGGATGGGGTGACAGGATTGCTGATTGATTCTATCAACTTGAGTAAATTACACCTAACTAAATTGCCTCAGCATAGTTCTGGGTGTGGAAGATCCAAAATAGGGAGGATTATCACCACAATGCAATAAAAAAAGGGAATCAAAAAAAGAAAGATTAGCCAGACATGGCGGTGCACGCCTTTAATCCCAGCACTTGGGAGGCTGAGGTAGGAGAAGTGTTATGAGCTCAAGGCCAACCTGAGCTACATAGTGTGACTCTGCTTCAAAAAACTAGGGCCAGACTCGGCTTAAGGTCCTGTCTGGCAGGCATGAGGTTGTGAGTTTGATCCCCGGTGCCGCAAAAGAAAAAAAAAATGCTTCAGCTTCCCTCCCAGGAGCTCCAATCTTTGCTTTCATCTAAGACTTCATTTCCTGGCTTTCAGCACACTCTTCAGCCTCCAACAGAGAACCTTCATCTTTCTGGTGCACACTCTTCTGGTACAGTCCCTTCAGCATCCTTATATGAAACTCACATGGGAGCACCAAGCCTTTGACTGAATCTTTCAGATCCCAAGTGAGCAGACAGAACTTTTGCACTGTTTCACACCCAGTTCTGTGGGCAGCCATTGTAAGACCATCTGTAAATTCTTATTTATATTTGAATATCTTGTATCATATGTGTTTGTCTAGTAAACACTGACTGATACACATGAGGTAAAAAACTACATGGTTTTCCAACTAAAAGTGGTGAATTCTGTAGGAAATAAATGAGGAAACCCTCTGCAACTTGTTACTCTAAGAATACAACCCTAGTTGTGCTGATAGATCAGCCAAAAATTTAATGGGGAGATCCTGGAGATAAGAGAGCCATATAACAATGCATAAACTTAACATACTGACCTTGGTGACTGAGAAATAGACGTGAATGAGGAAGACCCAAGAAAAAAGACTTGAGATCTCATATGTCCAAGTAATTTGTGTACTCATACACTGATCAATTAGTAGGTACAATTTCTACCCAAATCATTGACTGCCCACTAAGGTACACAGACACAGAGGTAATTTCCAGTATTCTGGATTAGAAACTTGAGCAGATACATCGGTGATTAAAGATTTTAGGGAGAAATTTTTCAACAAATTCATCAACACTTGGTACTGTTCATCTTTTTTATTATAACCAATTATGTGGATTATTACTGTATCATGGTTTAATTTGTATATTCTTATTGACTAATAACGTTGGAAATTTCTCATCCTTTTGTTAGTCATTCATACCTTTTCTTTGGTGAAATATATATTTAAATAATTTACCCATTTAAAAATACAAACATTGCGCAAGGCCGGCCTGAGCTACATAGTGCGACCCTGCCTCAAAAAAACCAGGGCCCGGAGTTTGGCTCAGCAGCTTAAGCGCCTGTCTGGCAGGTGCGAGGCTGTGAGTTCGATCCCCAGGGCCGCAAAAAAAAAAAAAAAAAAAAAAAAAAATACAAACATTTCCCCTGGAGATAAATTAGTATAGTTTCAGTTTTTCTTTCAGTTTCTTTAAAAGTGAAGCACAGGCGACTGGTGTGGACTCCAGGAAGACAAACAGATGTGCCTCCTGAGAACCCACCAGTTAGGCAGAGAGGTTCCCACCAGAAACCAACTAGCTTCCCTTCCTGGTGAGTGTGTAAGACTGGTGCAGACTCCAGGAAGAGAAAAAGATGTGCCTCCCATAGGCCTACTAGCATGAGGGCTAAGAATCAAGGACATCCCTCTCCCACCCACCTCCACCCCCCCGTAAGCAACCTGCTGGTTCAGAGGACTAGCTAAGTTGATAGCAACTAAGGTACATAAAGCAACTAAATGCTTGTATGGTTTGGTTGATTTTGCAGGCCTGGAGCCGGCAATCTGAGTATCTCTTGGGAAGATGACAGTATGCAATGTAGTAAATATGGGGGATTCTCTTCTGTCTTGTCTTTAAGGCCCAATATTGTTCTCATTATTTTGCTTTATTCTGATTAATTTTTTTTGCTTTCTTTCATATCCTGTTTTTATTGGTTTTATTGTGTTTTGTTTTTGACTTGATTTTACTATACCTGATGGAATGGTCAACTATTCTGAAAATAACAAAATATACTATAGTAGCTATTGTTTTCCTAGTATCTTTCTTTGAAGTTCTGTACCAGTTCTACTGCTTTGTTTTGATTGACTTTGTTCTGTTATGCTTTGTTGGATTTCACTATCTTTAAAATGAAACAAAAGTTAAGCATAGAATTGACATACAACCCAGCCATTCTGCTTTACATATTAATACAAAAACATCAACTCAAAATTTTTATGGAAATGTTCATAACAAAATTATTTATACAATTGAAAATTGAAAAAATTCAAATAACCAAAACTAGAGAATGGATAAGTAGAATATGGGCTAACCAAAAACGGAACACCATTCAAAAATTGAAGGGAACAAAATATTACCCACATCATGGATAAACCATTAAAACACTGAGCCAAATGAAAATAATCAGACACCACAGAACACTATTGTATATATTTATGTGACATTTGTAAAAAAAAAAAAAAAAGGCAGAACTAGAAACTCAAAACAAATCAATATCCAGCTGGGCCAGGAAATAGAAGCATACAGTGATCAAATTTAGGCAAGATTGGAGTGATATAATACTCTAAAACTGGGTTATAATAATGGTTGCTTGATCATGTAACCTAACTAAAATGCAACAGTCTATACAAGCATAGACTGTGTAAGGTTTACCTCACTTGGCAATGTTTGGGTTTTTTTTAAGGAAAACTTTGCCAAAGTAGGCACAATCTCTACCCAAATTATTTAAATTCATTTAAAAGTAAAAAGTCAAATTACAGATTACAAGAAGATATTTGAGGTTTATATGGTAATATAAGGATTAGAATCCAGATAATGTATGTTTTGTATATACGGGCACATCCTTCCGAACCAACTAGAAATAGAAAGCACAGTTTTACAAAACATGAGATTGCAAAAATTATGAACAAAGAATTCACCAAAAAACCTGATGATGTAGTAATAAATATCTAAAGACAATCAATCCCATTGCAATACAAAAATGTAAATAAAACCACAATGAAGTATCATATGATATCAGGAAAAAAATTTTTTTTAAATACTGATCACATCAAGTGTTAGCAAGAATATGGAGCAAGACAAATTCTTAATCCTGGTGAGAGGATAAATAAACATAGTCATTATGGAAAGCAATTTGGTGATACCTTAAAGTGTTGAAGATACATGCTATCCGTGACTCAGCCATTCCATCATTCCATTTCTACACACACACACACACACACACACACACACCAGAAAATTCTTACACTTATTCTATAAGAGAAAGCATGCAAAAGCATTCATAGTAGTAGCTGGGTTTGTGACCAGAGACTTGAATTAAATGTTGTCTAAACCACTTATTCTTTATGTGGTCTCAAGTGAAACTTCAGCTTTATTTTTTTTTCTTTTATTAAAATAGGATAACTATACCTGTTCAGCAGAGATACTGCACAGATTAAAAGAGAAAAATGTTGATGAAGAATGTCACACAATGTCTGACACCTACGAAATCTTCAAGAACAGTATTTTCCATGTCTCTATGAATTAGGTAAATATTCATATTTTTAACTGATGAGAAGAAATTCCCTGACTGTAAGTAAAGGCACCTGCAAGGACAGCAAATGAGCTCCTTCATTTCCTCTCATCCTGTGCTTTCCAAAAATCCATACACCTTCTACTCCTAAGAATCTGAAGCCAGAAGCAAAAGGTATGTCATGGAAAGAGTGAGACCAGGATGCTAACACAGTCACACGTGTAGGAAGCCATTGATCACATTCTTTTCTCCACCTAGGTCTCAGTAGGACTTAAATAAATTTGGCCTTGACCTAAATAGCATCTGTGTCATATGCGAGTGCAAAATCAGTAGATTTTTTAAAGAGAAAAGGAAAACAAAAATCAAGAGATATACAAACAACTGCAAGAACAAAAAACCCAAAATGATAACTATATAGGCTTTCAAAACAAGATGATAGGAACTTAACAATGGTTGTAATATTGTATCATTATCTTCAAAAGAGCTGCTTAGATTATCCAATACAGACATGTATAATTGATCTAATCATATGAGTATTAACTGTTCTTTCCAAGAGCTAATAGAATTAGTAGTTTAGCCATCTTAACTATCTTATGTATATATATACAAATTTATATCTTTTTCCTTTTCCTTTCCTTTTTTTCTCCTTTCTCCTATCCTAGTTATTTTTTCCCTTTGAGCATTTTCTTGCCTTTTCACAATATCTTTTGTAGATTTTGGATAATATTTACACTTTCAGTTTCTTACACTAGGGAAACAGTATGGTATTTACTCATGTCAGTCTGATTTATTTCACTTGTAAGAATGGTCTCAAGTCTTATCCCTTTACCTATAAAGGCCTCGATGTGATCCTTCTTTATAGCTAAGCAGTACTCCATTGTATAAAAATACCACATCTTTTTTGTCCATTCCTTGATTGATGGGCATTTGAGTTGTTTCCAAGATTTGGCTATTACGAATTGTGCTGCTATAAGCATGGGTGCACATATATCACTGTGGTATGATGTTTTCAGTGCTTCAGGGAATATGCCGAGAAATGGAATAGCTGGGTCAAATAGAACCTCTAATCCTAGTTTTTTGAGGAACCTCCACGCCAATTTCCACAGTGGTTGCAGCAGCCTACACTCCCACCAACAGTGGAGAAGAGTTCCTTTTTCTCCACAGCCCCTCCAGCATTCATTACTGGTTGATTTCTTGATTTTGGCCATTTTTTCTGGAGTAAGATGGAATCTCAGTGTTGTTTTAATTTCATCTCTCAAATGACCAATGATATTGAACATTTTTTTCATATATTCATTTGCCATTTGTATTTCTTCATCTGAGAAGTGTGTATTCATGTCAGATGACCATTTTTGGACTGGGTCTTTGAACTTTAATTTTTTAAATTCTTCATGTGTTTGAGATAGAAGTCTTTTGTCTGAGGGACAGTTGGCTAAGATATTTTCCCAATTCATGGGTTTTCTTTTCCCTCTGTAGATTTCCTTTGACATGCAAAAACTTTTTAATAAGATGTGATCCCAGTTGCTGATTCTGAGATATAGTTCCTGTGCAGTTTGATTTTTGTTCATGAACTCTCTGCTGACCCCTATGTTGTCAGGATTTCTGCCTACTTTGTCTTCCAGCAGATTTAGTGTTTCTGCTTTAATATTTAGATCTTTGATCCATTTTGACTTTAATTTAGTGCATAGTGATAGACATGGATGTAGTTTTAGTTTACAGCATATGGAAAGCCAGTTTTTCCAGCACCACTTATTAAACAGGCTATCTTTCCTCCAATAAACATGTTTGGCCCCTTTGTCAAAGATGAGGTGGTGAGTGTGTTTGGAGTTGTGACTGTATCTTCTAACCTATTCCATTGATCTTCAGGTTTTTTGTTTTTTGGGTTTTTTTTTTTTTTTGCCAGTACCATGCTGATTTTATCACAGTAGCTTTGTAATATAATTTCAAGTCAGGGATTGTGATGCCTCTTGCCTTGCCTTTGTTGCCCAGAATTGCCTTTGCTATTCTAGGTCTCTTCTGGTTCCAGATGAATTTTGGGAATGATTTCTCTAGATCTGTGAGGTATGCTAATGGTATTTTGATTAGAATTGCATTAAATCTGTGTAACAATTGTGGGAGAATAGCCATTTTCACAATGTTTGTTCTTGCTACCCATGAACAAGGAATGTCTTTCCATTTTCTGAAATCCTCTTCCAAAATCGGTAGTTTTGAAGGATAAATGTGCTTTTATGTGTTCAATGAGACATACTAACTCCTGGTCCCTAAAAATTTAAAAGACCATCTTAGTTTATCTTGCTAGAAAAGAAGACCAATTGCATTAGTGAGGCCAAAAAATAGTTTGGCTCTTTATTATTAATTTTACAAGGAAGCTCATGATAAATGAGTTTAAAATGCGATTAAGTGCGCAAGACTGGCACAGATCCCAGGAAGAGAAAGAAATGTGCCTCTCAAGAACCCGTCACAATGGGTCAGGGAGGATCCAACCAGAAGACAACTAGCCTGCCTTCCTGGTGAGTGTGCACAACCAGCGCGGACTCCAGGAAGAGAAAGAGGTGTGCCTCCCATAGACCTACTGGCACACTGGCTAAGAATTAAGGACACCCCCCACCACCACCACCCCCCCTCCATAAGCTACCTGCTGATTCAGAGGACTGGCTAAGTTGATAGCAACTAAGGTACATAAAGCAACTAAATGCTTGTATGGTTTGGTTGATTTTACAGGCCTGGAGCCAGCAGTCTGAGCATCTCTTGGGAAGATGACAGTATGCAATGTAGCAAACATGGGGGATTCCCTTCTGCATTGTCTTTGAAGCCCAATATTGTTCTCATTGTTTTGTTTATTCTGATTTTTTTTTGCTTTATTTCATATTCTGTTTTTATTGGTTTTATTGTGTTCTGTTTTTATTATACCTGATGGAATGGTCAACAATTCTGAAAATAACAAGATATACTATAGTAGCTATTGTTTTCCTAGTATCTTTCTTTGAAGTTCTGTGCCAGTTCTACTGCTTTCTTTTGATTGACTTTGTTCTGTTATGTTTTACTATTTTTTTTTTTGTGGCACCAGGTATCAAACTCACAACCTCGTGCCTGTCAGACAGATGCTTAAGCCACTGAGCCAAACTCCCGGCCCTAGTTTTTTGAGGCAGGATCACACAATGTAGCTCAGGCCAGCCTTGTACTCGCATTGTAGGCCAAGCCAGCCTTGAATTCACAAGGCTTCTCCTACCTCAGCCTCCCAAATGCTGGGATTAAAGGCGTGCGCCACCACACCCAGCCTTGGATTTTACTATCTTTAAAATAAATTTTAAAAATAAAATAAAATAAAATGTGAGTGAATATAAGAGTATGATAGACTATCCTCTTGCTACAAATGTACATAAGGTTGCAAGTCAGGCAAGTCTGAATGAGTCTTAACTAAAAAGAGTTGTCTGAAAGGACATTCCAGATTCAGATCAAAATCAAGCACTTGTGATGGAGCCAGCAGAATTTTGAGGGGAGCAGAAAGCGCAGGACTGGAAGAAGAGAACTTCAGGCTCTAATCCTGGCTTGGTCTCCAAGTGTGACCTGAGAAAGCCAATTCACAGCTTTGTATGTCACTGTGAACTTAATAACCTGTTCCCTCTAAACCTGCGATTCTAGGGCTTACTACCTCTTTAAGAATCTCTAGTTGTAGAATTTACATTCCAGGGAGTCTGTTTCTATTCCCTGGAGACAGAGCTCTTTATTGACATAGGAAAGGGGACTGGGCAAAAATGAGGAATGAGATTCAGGGAATAATTAAACAAAGCAGAAGAAAGAGATACATAAAAAAGACTGTTTAGAAGGGCTAGTTTTGTGCATGTGAGATAATTAGTACTTTCACAAGTTCATGGTGGTTTAAAACAGGATACCTGTTGTATCACTTATATGTACTTTACTAGAAAAACATAACACAAGGTATATAAATGTATGAGAAATTACAAGGTTGGCTCTCAGTGGTTATTCACAGAGTTGGATGAGGAAGCATGCAGAGGGGGTCTGCACAATGGAGAGTGAAAGTTTCAGTCTAATGTCAGATGTTCACTGCAACGTCACCATGCAAGTTCAAATCCAGAGACCAATGGTTCTACACTGGAAGGCTGAAGGATCGGAGGCCAAAACCAAAGCATCTGCACTAGAAGGCAGAATTGTTTATGGAGGAAACTGGAGTCTGCACTGGAAGCCAAAAGATGACTTCCAAGTCGAAGGCAAAGACTGTAGTCCCTCTGAAGAACAGAAGCAGATCTGTCCTTCCTAATTTTCCCTTTATACCATCCAGGTGATGAGGGGCCCTATGGTAGGTCTTCTACACCCTAGGATGCATGATGGCATGAAGTCTTGAACAAACTAGCTATGTAACTTTGGATAAGTCAGTTCTTTTAGTCTCCCTTTCTTCTCTTTGTAAGAGGTAGAGCCCACATGGGTCTCAGGAAAAATAACTTAATGACTCTAAGTCTAAGGGTAAATAGCCCATAATGTGTGTATAAGCCTTGAGGGACCTGGAAGGAACCAAGGCATGAGTAAAAGTGGCAGTTTCCATTTTAGAGCCTTTCCATCCTCCAGAGAATGGGCCCCTGCCTATCAGACTTCCCAGACTGCACTGGCGTCGCCAAAGTGCTGCTGAGAATTTCTCTACACAGCCCTGTTCCTAAATCAACTCCCAGGAGATTGGGGGATGGAGGAGGGTGCCAGTTTAAAGCAGGTCTGATATGATCCAGGACCTGATAGGGTTTCAGCTGCCTGCTTTCTGGCAAGTTGCAGAGAAATTAAAGAGATTCTTGCAGAGGTTAAATGGCTCAAGTCCTAGGGAGGGGACGCTGTTGCTCAGAAAAAAACACAAAGACTAGATTCATCTTGTTCAAGAATTATAAATAGAACAGTCAGATTAGATTCAGCAGAGGAATGGGGGCACCACGAAGGAGCCAAGTTCTCTCTGAATAAAGAGGCAAGGCTCCAAAGACTCTGAAAGCCCTGAAACAAACATAACAGACTTTCAAAGAGAAAAAAAGCAAAGATGGGAAAGAAGAAAAACTTCAAGAAGTGAGCCTTTTCTTTTAACCCACAAGTCCTTCTAGGCAAGAAAGCAAAATCATCAGTTCCTGAAAGAGAGGTTAAAAGTAAATTATCACCCCATAAGGAGTCATTCACTGTAAAAGGAATGAAAATAGTTTACTGCTCTATGGAAAATGCAAGCTGCTTCCAAACTTTAGGTTAAAAACTTGGCAGAGGGAGTCTGGCCTCCCTGTGCGTCTGTCTTGGAGATGTTTATCCAGCGGATGGAGATATTGAGATGGACCTGGTTTTCAGGTTTGTTTTTGTTCCACATAAGGTTTCCATCAGATGAAGTCTGAAAACTGGTGCAAGCCAGGAGGCTGCTGGAAGAGAGGCCCTGATTTAACTACAATCAGCTCTGCCTAAACCAGAACGCTGCTTGGTAAGAACAAAGCGATGGCACTGAGACCAATCTGGAGGCCGTGCTGGGAGCCTGTGGAAAGCCCACTGGCTCCTGACTCAGAAGACCTGCTTCCCAGGTCTGCTTCCAGAATTTACTGCCATATGGTCTCAGAGAAGTCACTCCACCTCTCTCGACTACAGATTCCCCATCTGTTTGCAGTGAGTCTGGCTTTCAATTACACCTTGAGATTGCTTTAAGAGAGTAATATAAAATATAAGTTCTTTGGAAATACCATTGGTAGCCTAGGCAAAAATGCCCTTCAAGGGGCCACTAAGAGCTTTCTACAGAACCAGAGATAATAACTTCTTCCAGTCTTCCCTTTTCTAAAAGAAGTCTGCAGTGTCAGTGAAGTATGGGCGTTAATAGCACAGGTTCTCTGTGACAGGCTAGGATCTGGGTCTCAAATCTCTCATTCAGTAGACTATAACCTTGGAAATGTTTCCCTTAAACTATTTATATCTCAAGATTCTTCACTGTAAAATGGAATTGATTCTGGCTTCATGGGTTTGCTGTGAAGAATAATACAAATGGAGAATATATTAAAAAAAACACATAGCAATTGCTTAATAGAGTGCCTGATTTACTTTTTCAATTACTTATTCATTTATTATTTATTATTTTGTAGTGTTGGGGATTGAACTCAGGACTTTCACTAAACTGTATCCTCAACTTCTTCTTTGTTTTGTATTTTGGGACAGGATTTCGCTAAGTTGCCTAGACTGACCTTGAATTTGTGAATCCTCCTGCCTCAGTCCCTTGAGTAGGTGAGATTACAAATGTGCTCCTCCACATGCTACTTGGAATGTTGATGATTTTTTTTTTACTTTTAAAGAGAATAAAACAAAGCAAAACAACAGAACAAAGCATATCAAAACAAAACAATGCAAGCCACACAGGATCTCAAATCAAAACAACAGGAAATCACCAGTGGCTACCATAATGTCTTTTGTTTTCTTCGAAATAATTGTCCATATCTTCATACACAATGATTCAAACAAAAAACAAAATAGTATAAAACCAATAAAAACAAAAGAAGGAAAGCATTACAGGCCTTCAAAACCAGATAATAGAAAAATCAACAATGGCTACCATAATGTCTCTTGTTGTCTTCAAAATAGCTGTCCACACTTTCACACATACTGAAATCAAATAATACAAAACATACTAAAGTCAATCAAGACAAAAAATAAAAGCATTACTAGACTTTACAACAAGAGGATATAAAGTCAACAAAGGCTACTATAATGTCTGGTTTTCTTCAAAGTAGCTGTTCATATCATCACGTGTAATTAAATCAATTCTTATAAACTCTTTAGGAGAAGTTCTAGGCATGTTTAAGCTATACATGTACATCCATCCTTTCTGTGTTAGAGGAAAAAACAAAACAAAATAAAACAAATTAAAGGAAAAGCAAGAAACAAAAGAGACTAATATAACAATAACAAAGAGCCCAAAACAATAATACAGGCTTGCAAAACAAGGTGGTATGAACATAACTAAGGTTGTTATTTTGCATAGTTATTTTCAAAAAGTTACTCGAATTGCCACATATAGACTTGCAAAATTCATCTAATCCTATGAATGTTAACTGTTTTGTTCCAAGAACTAATAGAATTAGTAATACAATCCTCTTAGCTATCTTATATGTGTATGTACAAATCTATATCTTTTTTCTTTTCTTTTCCTTCTTCTCTTGTCTTCCCAATCTGAGTTATTTTTTCCCTGTGGGCAATTTGTTACCTTTTAACAATATTTACTGACGATTTTGTATCTTACTTACTCTTTCAGTTTCTTACACTAGGGAATAAATATGGTACTTACACTTGTGAGTTTGATTTATTTCACTTATGAGTATGGTCTCAAGTTGCATCCATTTACCTATAAAATATTCAACGTGATCCTTGTTTATAGCTGAGCAATACTCCATTGTATAAAAATATTGCATCTTTTGTATCCATTCCTCAGTTGATGGGCATTTAGGTTGTTTCCAAGATCTGGCTATTACAAATTGTGCTGCTATAAGCATGGGTGCACATATATCACTGTGGTATGATGTTTTCAATTCTTCTGGAAATATGCCCAGAAGTGGAATAGCTGGGTCAAATGAGACTTCCAATCCCAGGTTTTTGAGGAACCTCCAGACTAATTTCCATAGTAGTTGCACCAGTCTACATTCCCACCAACAGTGCAGGAGAGTTCCTTTTTCCCCACAGCCCGTCCAGCATTTGTTATTGGTGTTTTTCTTGATCTTGGCCCTTCTTTCTGGAATGAGATAAAATCTCAGTGTTGTTTTAATTTGCATTTCTCTAATGACCAATGATGCTGAACATTTTTTCATGTATTTATTTGCCATTTGTATTTCTTCATCTGAGAAGTGTGTATTCATCTCAGATGCCTATTTTTGGAATGAGTCTTTGAATTTTGGGGTCTGATTTTTTTAAATTCTTTATATGCTTGAGATAGAAGTCCTTTGTCTGAGGGACAGTTGGCTAAGATTTTTTCCCAATTCATGGGTTTTCTCTTCCCACTGTTGAAGATTTCCTTTGACAAGCAAAAACTTTTTAATAAGAGGAGATTCCAGTTATTTCCCATGCAGTTTGATTTTTGTTCATGAATTCTCTGCCTACCCCTATGTCTTCAAAATTTCTTCCTACTTTGTCTTCTAGCAGATTTAGTATTTCTGTTTTAATATTTAGATCTTTGATCCATTTTGACTTTAGTTTAGTGCATGGTGATACGCATGG
>RJWM01033053.1:0-20946 GCA_004363535.1 Dasyprocta punctata | reverse complement strand
GGAATGAATAACACAATTACTATTTTTAAATATCATCCAGTCAAATAGTTTAAACATCAGATGCTGCTACTGAAAAGAAACTATTTGATTTAATTGATTTTGAAACAAGCAGGATGCACTTGTAAGTGAAAGTAAATTGCCACAAGTGGCAGGAGGGAAGCAAAAACCTTCTTCCATAAAGTCTTTCTTAAACTACCATTATACAGGTGTTATGGTTTGTGTTCAGATGCTGCCCTGCCCCACCACATCCCTCCCTTTGCTCCGGCCCCAAACCTAATGTAATCATGGACTCAGCTGTGTCTGTCATCCGTGATTGATTGGTTTGTTGTCTGGTGCTGGGATTGGTGGTGTCAGTGCTGCACCTGCCCAAGGGTGGAGCTGGCTTAGAGTGTAAGGGCAGGAAGAAGGCATGCCTTTCCTTTTTTGCTCTGTTCGCTCTTCTTGTTTGTGGTGGCCATGAATGGCTGCCCTGCCATGCCACACTGCCTTGGAGTGAGCTGAGTATTAACTGAAACTCCCAAAACTGTAAGAAATAAACTTTCCCTTGCTTCACCTTGGACGTCAGGTATTTTGTCTCAACAATGAATGAAAAGCGACCAAGACAACAGGGTTGCCATCAAGAGGACACACATAACACATGACATATTTGTGTAATAGAGCAGCAAAACAAACCTCTGTATAGACTAGAAGATAATAATGTCCATGTTGATATTTGTATGTATTGAGTAGAGTCTGAATTCTACATTTTTCATGTACATTATCACAACAGTTCTTATAGGATCACATCAGGATACTTTGGTATTCCTATTTCACATATGAGGAATCTGAAGTTCACACACCAATCATTTTTCCAGGGTCACAAACATAGTGGATATAAAAGTCAGAATACAAATGCAACACTAGTGAATCCTAAAACTTATGTATTTAATTGGATATATCAACTACCCAATTGGAGTAAAGATGTTCCAATGTCTATAACAAGATTTTTTCTAATTCATGGATAGATAGTGTCATTTTCTGGGTTTTTTTTTAATCTTCATAGATAGGTGCTCTAAGCCCTTCAATATGACTGAGATCCCAAGGATGGTCAGAGAGTGTTCTAAAGAGCAAGCTACCACACCTGAGGCAGGAACTTCAAACAGCTCCTTCATCCACAAATCTTATCAACAAATGACATCTGATGAGCTAGATGAATGAATATTGTAAGTGGTAAGAACAATGGGAAATTGATATTGCATTTAGACTCTTCAAAATGGGAGTCCATTAATTAAATTTGTAAATAGTCAATATAAATGCACTTACAGAGATTCCCTACCCTCACTTCCAGAGTGGCAAAAATGTACTTGACTATAATGCTATCAGAATGGGTGTTTTCATTGCCATAAAACCTAAAGAATCTGTCATCTAATGCAAGCTACAAGGAGAGCAGAATCCTGCCTTTTGAAGTGTGAATTTCAGGAACTTCCTTCAGCGTGGCAAAAATGCAAAACTCAATGAATGGTACACTAGAGTCTCTTTACCTAAAGAAATGATAAAAACTGATTTTATTAGACTAGTATACAAAGTATTAAAAGACATAGTTAATAAATTTACATAAATGCAACCAAAGTTTTTCTAAGTCTTACCTATTATATAGTTTAGTAGTATTTTCTACCAACAAAAAACTCTTAGTTTGAAGTTGAAGTTGACATAAGCCGTTTTACAGCTCAGGTAGATCTAGAGTCCAAAAGGACTAACAGGATTTCAATTATCTGAGTATTCAACTTTTGCAGAATAAAGTTTATTGTCCTGAATAAGGTTATAGCTATAAAGGTATTGGGTCTGTGACATATGGGTATATGAAATTGTTTAGAGATTGATAGAGAAAAGATCATGTGGATTATGTGCATGTCCAAGACAGATAAAGACAGAGAGAGAGACAGAGAGAGACAGAGAGAGAGAGACAGAGAGAGACAGAGACAGAGAGAGAAAGAGAGAGAGAGAGAGATACAGATACCAAAATAGAAAAAGAAACAGACAAACACAAACTGAGAGAGTAAAAATTGCTATGATTCATCTGATATGGAAAAGCATTATACTAGGAAAAAGGTAAAAAGCATTTTGCTTTAGAAAAGACATGAAGTAATCATCAAAGCTGATGGTGTCAAAAGGAGGAAACCCATAGAATCTGATAAGTTCTAGAACCTTGAACACCCAGCACATGCTCACTAAATGCTGTCTTCAGATTCTTCAGACACTTTACCAATACAGTTAGGCAGTTCCTCAACTAAGATAAAACCTCCCTATTCCCATTTTTTGTCGTCCCTAGAACACAATTTCAAAGAACACTAGATATCTTCAGAGTTTCTAATTGTCTGCTAGGGTACAAAGTGTTGCCTTACTCAAATTGTTCATACATATCTCAAAAGATCTTCCTAGATCCTAAGCCATAGCTATTTCAAAGGTATGTTCATGAGATAACTCCTGACCTCAGGTGAATTACTATCTTGTGTTAGTGGAAGAGTACAGGCTATGGGGAGGAAACCAAAAGAGATCAGTGGATACAAAAAGACATTTATCTCCTACCTTTCAGTTTCTTTTAAATTCTTTAGTCTTTGCTCTCTCACCAGATATCAGGGTATAGTTTCTGTATCCACGATCCCAACCACATGATGTATTCTTACATTTCCTTTTCTCAGTGTCAAATTTCCCCATCTGGATACCACACTAGTTCTCACTGATACCTTTCTCTCAGAATGGAATAGGTATTCCCAGTGTTTGCCTCCACAGATCTCTTTACAGTTTCTTTGCAGTATTTATGACAATTATAATGAATTCATATCTTTCTTCCCTGAAAAAGGAACCATTTATAACCTGATAAAAGTACTCTGTCCTTGGGAAGAACAAGACAGGGATGGAAAATGAGCTCATTCTTGTGTGCATCAACTCTTATTCCGGTTTGTTTTCAGTTCTCCCCTGGTATGATGAGTGTTGTCCCACGACCAGGAGCTATGAAGACTATATCTGAAAAGAGAGAAAACATTTCCCCTAAAGTGATTCAGTTATAGGAGAGGATAACATGTCAACCATTATTCTCCAATATGGTTTCCTCCCCAAGCTCCAAGCTGCCCACCCACAACACTACTTCACAGAATGTAATTGAGGTCAGGGTTCATGAACTCAGATTTTCTCAAATTTTAAAAATTTTAAAAACTCTTTCTGTTATTAGTTCCAATAATCCATCTCCCCCCATAGTTTCTCCTGGTTATTTGGAAGCAGAGCTACCTGTCCAAGTCTGTTGCCATTTTGGGATTAGTGACTTTGGATAAAGCCCCTGTCTTGTCACTGTAATCTCAGGATGTTGTCTGTCTGCCATGACAGTGACATACTGCACAAAGGTAGCTCCACTTTTTCCATGCATACTTATGAATACTGCTTCCATTCCATACTTGTGAGTAACACTTCCTAATACTTGGCTTCCCTAAGTGAGCAACATGATCATTTCTATTCCTAGAGAAATTATTCTGCTGCTCTGAAATCCCCTTGGATCACAGAAATCTGGGATGGTGCCTATCTGCCTTCTCAACCCTATACATCTAAACACAACATGCAGTCAAATCTTCTTTGGAGTTCATCCAACTTTACATGAGCCCTGCAAAGAATATGTCTGGCAATTCTGCCTGTATGCAGGAGTATTTTGACACTCACTATGCATGCAGGAGTATTTTGATTTAATTTGGCATAATTTCTCTCAAACATTTTCTCTGGGATATAGGTCTTCTTTGATTTTTGGATTCAAAATCAGGAATAGATTGTTGCCTTTGATTGCTTCATGTGTGTGTCCCTGAAGCAAACAGTACAGGAGAAAGCATGATTTCCAAATAGGATGGTATAGTAGAAGGTTTACTTAGGGAAGAAACTTTACAAATATTCAAGCAAATATTGCAATTTTGGCATCTAATCCCTGCTATTGTGATGACAGTGTAAGTCTTATTATATTTTTTTAAATAAAACTCAAAACAATACAGGTGGTGAAATTTCATTATTACAACCAGTAGAATCAGAAAGACTTCTTTTATGTGTTTCATTTATCACCTCCATATGACATTTGTATCAAGAGAATCATATAATATGAAATACCTTTACATCAGGGTAGATATAAAAGTCACTAATAGATGTTTGAAAAACGACAATAAAATTTTTTCTGTTCAGTGAGCATTTATTTAGTCATGAACTCTACAAACCCATGTTCTGCTTATACATGTGTAAGATATATATATATATATATATATATATATATATATATATACATATCTTCATTTAGTCTTTATAAAATCATAAGAAAATGCTAATGATGGTCCCATTCCATATATGAGAAAACTGGAATGCACAGAGATTGAAATGTTTCACAAAGTCATACAAGTACTGGATGTTAGAGTCAAGATTTCAGTCCACCTACAGTGAACTTAAAAGTTAACATAATGCAATGATTGAATCTAAAGTAGGTATACAATTGCTGAAACCCATGCAATTCATTTTTAAATGATTTCCAGTAGACAGAGTTATGCTTTGGAGCCTTGGAGTGGTTGGAGAACTCCAGGTGAGGCACTTCAATAGTTGACACTTTAAGTGACTAGACCACTGAGTGTCAGAACTGGAAGGTCCTGAGGCAAGTGGGCTAAATGTCGTGAATATCTGATGGACTTTCATCAGTGTAATTGAAGACAGTCAAGGTATGTGATTTCAGAGATACACTCCAGTGTTACTTGGAAAACGTAATGAAAGGTAATGATTTTGGTAGGATTTTAAACTCCCGTGAAGCCTATAAAATCTTGAAAAATTCTAATTGCTTGAGCCACTCCATAGAGCGAGGTGAGGAACTGTGGATTTGAGGGACATTTCCTGTTATGTTTATGATCAGAGGACCAGAAAGTATGGATCCAGCAGCCTGCAAACTCCTCTGAAGCCTCCAAAAACACCATCCACCAGTCTCCAGACTCTGCAGATGCCTCTACAACCTTCTAGCACTCTCCAGACTCCTCAGATTCTTCTAGCACCATCAAGCGGTCTCCAGATTCCACCGATGATTCCAGGAACAGCATCCAGCAGTCTCTTAACCATGGTGAATTTTCTGTTCCCACGATATATTGCCATAAATTAACAGAGCTTTGGAAGGTTTTCACAATAATTCCTGTTAATATCTGATGATTTACTTCATCAAATCATGACGCATTAAGGTTAATCTATGACTCTGAGTACCTCATGATCCTTAATTCATAAAGAATATTATTAGACAGTCGTTTGTTTAACTTTTTTTAAGTGTTAACTTGCATTTTTGTTTCAATACACCATGAAAGTGATACCTTAGGGTAAAATAATGTAGGAAATTAGAGACACCCAGAATTTATCACTAATTATTTTCTTTTCATTTTTTGTTACACAAATACCATTTAGAAAATTGAAATAAGTAGATACATAGATAAAAATATTAATTAAATCAGACTGTATGAATTTCTCCCATCAAACACCACAATTTAGTATTCAGTCTTCTCTTATTTTCTCTACATTATCTATATACAAACAGTAAAATTTTCTTCCATATTGGATAACATTACATGTATTTTTCTATAACGCGGGCTCTTAAAATTCACTTACAATATCTTCAGCTGCCATTCAACCAATCAATAGAGATTAAAATTATTTAATTGCATGTGAAAATTACATGGTTATTCAACACATTATGAAAATAACTATATTAGTTGACATATTTCCAGTATTCCCTATGCTTTCAATGAATATAAAAAATACATGTACCTCGAATCCTCTTTTATCATTCATAGAGTCATAATTTCTTCCCTAAGTCTCAGGATGTTAATGCTACTATTGTGAGGTTCTCTGTTATTGGTTAAATTATATAGGGACTGAACTTTTCTGATGTTAGGAAGTAGCTGACCGCATTGAGGACTACCCAGAATTAAGTCCACTCACTTGAGGTGCATGGTTTACATAACTTTTCAGCTTGGAATCACATCGAGGATTGCCTGTCTATGGAGGTAGCTAGACTGTCTTCAGTCACTAGTTCCCAGGACTCCATAGTTTGCCTCCACACTTCCCTTTCCAGATCATCAGCCTCTTGCCCAACACAAAATTCTCTCCTGAAATTCTGCAATAGTGCAGATACCTGCAAATACAGGGGTTCAAACCAAAGTTCCTTGAGGCCTAACTTCCTCCCCCATGAGTCTCCTCAATGCCTTCTATTATTCAAACTGAAGAGCTTCTAGCCATTCAGATTAGGAAAGTTTTTTAATTCTTCCTGTAGCTGCCTTACAAACACTTATACAAAGCAGCACTAATTTCTTGAATGGGTTATATGATTTGACTCATTTAAAATGCTCCTGCTGATAAGGATTAGAACAAGCTTCTATGACTAGCTAACATTTTCTCATTGCTTCTAGAAACTAAGTAATACCATATGCAACCTTGTCTTCTCCAAGTTCCCTAATTAAGTTGTTCTTTGAGCACAGACATTGATACTGAGATGACTCTCACTACACAGTGACTATGTACTGCCTTAATCATGCTTGTGTTTTATTGTTTACTGTCCAAGTAGAAGTCAAGACTAAAGTATGAACCTACTGAAGAAAATGGTCACCAACTGGGTCCCAAAGAAGTGGTGGTGTTGAAAGTGACAGAACCATTTACATATGATTACAGAACATGAGCATAGGATGATTCACGCCACAGTGGCCACTGAAAAAGCATTCTTCTGAGTGAAGGTTTTTGACATGACAGTTAAGGACAAGTTCAACCCCAAAAATATAATTGCCATATCTAATTACGTTGGTCAAAATGGCTTCCTGGAGATACACAAATTCTCAAGTGTGTCTAATGTGAGTGCTGATCTAAAGATGAACATCTCAACTGCTGTGATTCAGCAAGCCAGTGCAACTCCTAAAATCAACCAGCTTTGCTCACAAAGTGAAGGGAAATTTGTGAATGGGATATTTCGGGTGTCTAAGGTAAGTTAAGGCATTAATTTGTAAAATTGCTTCTGCAATTCCAGAATTTAGAATTGTAACCTGCCAATTGCACTTTAGCCAATTCAGTGACTCAGGAAAAAAACTTCCTTATTAGGGACAGGTGAGTGGAGTCTCCTTGCTTCAGACTGTGGGATACTTAGGTTCTTAAAATTCCTCTGCTGTAGGTTTCACCACACAAATTTAAGAATGAGATTTACCAAGAAACTTTAGTCTTTTATCAAGCATGTGGATCAATTCATAGTCATCATGATGCACAGCCTCATCTGTATCTGTGACAAATGAATTGTGAATAAGGAGTTGCCTCCCATGAGTGGGCTCTGCTTGTGATGGCCAGAATAAGAAACCAAATTATTGCTCTGTCCTGGAAAAGAACTGTGTCCAACAGTAAGCCCAGATTCTGATCACTTGTGCTCTAAGATGATCTCACTTCTTCCCATACACTGGTTTTCAACAAGAAATTGTTGAGCAACTGGTTTCTGCCCTAAATAATGAGAAATATAGACGGTGAAGAGACTAGAGCAGGGGTGGCAAACCTATGGCACACATTCCACAGCAGGCATGCAGAGCCCACTGTCAGCTTGTGAGCCAAGTTGCCTCAGTATCATCCCAACAGCTGAGTATTCTGGTTTAATTTCAGATTTGGCACTTGGTGACAAAGAAGTGGGTTTTGGGTTGCACTTTTGGCAATCTCTAAAAGATTCGCCAACACTGTAGTATGGAAATGTACTACATTTCTGAATTTATAAAAAGGGATTATAAATTGCAAAGAAGCATGCAGAATTCTTAGACTTAGGGTGTGTCTTTCTGTCCACATACTCCCAGTAAATGGTATTAGGTGTTTGTCCCAAGTAATATTTCACACACAATTATATTTTCTTTGAGGGTGTTTTTTTTTATTTTCGCCAGTATTATTTTCTATGTATTCTATTTAAATGACTGTGTGTGCATATTAAATTAGGAAAGTAAGTGAGATACAAGACAAAACAATGGACAGGTGATCTAGATTTAATATTCGAACCTTTTCCAGAGGAGTAAATAAATGGAGAAAGCAGAAAAATTATACTTGAAATAGTATAATCCATTTCATGAAAATTTGCAGTAGTCCTTCCCAGTCCCCAGTGAGATGCAAATGGTCTTCCTCCTTTGTTCTTCTGCAGATATAAACCAGTAAACTCATAAAACTAATCGGATTTCTTTCCAAAGTCCTGAAGAAGTCTCAGATATGCTGATTTGGAAGCATTACAAATTGCAAAGATACTTCCTCTAGAAAAGTTGAGGTGATAAAGAGTAAGTGAGGAGAGGCTCAGGAAGGTTTCAAAATAGATGATTTCCTGACCAATATATCTTACACATTTTGAGATTTCTAATCATGAATTTACAGTTGTTTACCTTGTTGGAAATCAGCATTCCTACTAACACTGTCTATTTCTCATAGAAGCAAAAATGTCTTATACATTTCTCAGCAGATATCTGTTAATATTCATTTTCAGAAAACGGTGAGACCAGAATGTATTTATTATGAAATACAAGATAAAACAGGAACGATGGAAGTATTTGTACATGGACGACTGACCCATATCCATTGTGAAGGAGATAAACTTGACCTCACTTGCTTTGAAGTGGCCTCAAGTTTGGATGGCTGGCAACTGAGATCTGTACTCCATAGTCACCTCAAGGTCAGCATTTTATGGGAACTTCATTCTTCCAAATGGACACTTACATATTTTATACTGTGCTTTAGAAATAGACTGCTTCCAGTTAACACAGTTCAACCTGGTGAAGAAACTTAACTTTGCCTATTCTTGTATGAAAACTAACATTTTTTTCATCTTCTTTTCATCAAGGTTATTAAAATCATAGTGAAAAATAATGCACAGACATTCAAAGCTCTTTACCCTAAGCTAAATCATAATTATTTAGCAAAGTGAAAGATAATTTAACAAGAATTTGAGGTTAATTCAGGAAGATTTTTTTTTTACTCCTACTCCATTTTTTTATAATTTACTAAAGTTTTGAACATCAGGGATCTCAATGTCATCATCTATGAAACAGGGAAATATTTTCTGCCACAGAAGTTCATCACCAGAATTCATAACAAACCTAAATCAGCAAATATTTTCTAAACTAATCACAAGGGTACCTGCCTTTAGAGAAATATTACAGGACAAAGCCCACAGTCTAAGTCATACTAATATAAACATTCATGTGGATTCACAGAACGCTAACAACAGCTAAGATTGGAATGCAAGTTGAACACAGACCAAGTATAATTGTTAACTTATTCAGGCACACACAAATGCACTTGCACCTAGGTTTCTCTAGTTCTAATTTTCCCCTCAGTAAAATCTTCCAAGTGTCCCATGCAGCAGATACAGCAGTAAGTGCTTTTGCATTCTCCACCCACTCTCTTAGCCAATGAAAATGCTTCACCCAGTTCTTGTCATTTTGGCTACAGCAATCTCTCTCTTCCTCTCTTCTGTCCTGTTCTTCCACCTGTACTCCTGACGGATAGGAATAATCTGCACATTTCCTGGTCCCAAGAAAGGTGTGGTTGTGACTCCAAGGGCAGGTACTCATGCAAGGATACACAGGGAGAAAGGCAAGAAAAGAGATGTGGCCCATAATTGTGGAAGTTGAGTCTCAGCATTATTTTGTAAAATTACTTCAACAACTCCGGACTTTGAGAGAAGGGGGAAATGTGTGAGCAGTTGCATCCCAACTGATCTGTGTTTATCACCCTCTTCTTTAAGGTCATCAAAGCCAGGAAAAACAAAATGTAGTCACTCAATCCTGATTCCGATGTGGAAACTTTACTGGAGTCCTAAAAACCTGGATGCCACTGATAATCATGTTGATGGAAATATGATCCAACTTTAGAAGGAAAATATTTAAGATCCAATTAGAAGAAAATATATATATATAAACCAACTCTTACCTGATCATGGAGGTACATTCCTAAAATCTCAGCACTTTGGGAATCTGAAAAAGAGCATTTGAAATGTCAAGCCCAGGTTGGGCAATTTAGAGCCTTAGCAAGATCCCATCTCAAAAAAAAAAAAATGTTTTTTGAGTCACTGCAAGCACCCTGAGTTCAATTCAAATACCACCACCAAAACCAAATAAACAGAAAGCAAGCAACACAAAAATGTGGTCAGAAACAAAAGAACAAAACAAAACAAGCAAGAATACAAACAAATAAGAGCTGTAAAAATACACTTTTAGAGATGCTTTTTACGTTATTCTTCATGCATGTTTTGTATATTCTAAATTCCATATTTTGAATCTATTACTTTTATAACTTGAAAAAATAAATATCTATTTCTAAAGCAGTGCTTCTCTAAGTATTTCTTTACACTATATTTCATTTACTTTTAAGCAAATAGTTTACCTCCCATAAAGCAAGTTGGTGCATCCAGACTAAAAGCATTATTTCAATTTAAAAATTGGGTGGGATCTTTAAGCTATAGGTCTGTCAACAGAGGAACAAACTCTGTGTTGTTTAGAAAAATCAAGCTAAGGTGCAAGTGGGGGCTGAAATCCAGTGCTGAGTTTTAATAGCCAAGAAGAGGGTTAAATAGGTCAGGACAAAAAATTTTTTTCAGTTTTTCTCCTAAAAGAGACCTAATGGGTAATTTATCTACCAATATGTGCCTTCTAGTGATTTTTATGTGTGTACCAGTGTTTCGGGTCAAATTCTGGCCCTGTCTGATAACAAATACCAGATTTCAATCATTTATTCACACACTAGTGGCTCCTCAGTAGCTCTCCCATCTGCATTACTAAATCTCATATTCCACATGTTTGGATCCATCAGGAATCGGTCCCAGGCACATCTACTTTAGGCCCAGACTGAAGTTAATTTTCAATAAAAAATCAGATATGTAGAATTAAAATGTACTGTTATATTTGCTGATTACATATTTGATATCTCATGTTTTGCAATTTTGATGTCACTCAGCCTTCACATTAGTTCTAAAAGTTTGACAGTATTTTTTTTTCCTTTTTGGTCTACAATAGAGGTAGAAATTGCAGCAAAAAGGTGAAATCACTTTCTTAGCAAAACTTAGATGGCAAATTAGAGCCTGATGTAGAATCCTACTATTCTAATTTGAGGTATGTAGTTAAGAGGGAGGAGTATGAAATTGAGGTCAAAATTGTGAGGAACAGAAGAGAAATTTTCATCCCACTCAGGGACCTAAGGGAGATTTATGAGGGTAAAGTCCCCAGATTAAAAAACACGTGTGGGCAAGACATCAGCCACAATACCAGGCAGTATGGAGGAGAGTAGAGTGCAAGAGCCCAAAATCACAAGAGCAACGTGCATATTTATTCTATAATTCACACATTTACATTCTTGCACAGTGCCATAACCAGTGCATGCATGTTTACCAGTGCTGAGTCAATGTATGCCTGCACTAGACAAGCAGGTCACATCCTTAGGTATTCTCAGATGCCCCTGAGCTTTGAAGCAGTCTGAGTGAATACCCACAAAAGTTTAATACTTTAAAAAACCAAGGATATTGATTCCCAACTATCTAAGAAAACAAGCACTAACATTCTCCAGTTATGTACTGGGGCCACAGATGCAAGGAATAACATTATGTTATCTTCTTTCTAATTTTAGGTCTTTTATCATAGTACACTTAGAGGTTAACTAGGCTAACTACACATCGTTATATATTTTTATCTGATACTATTCTAATAATATATATGCATGTATTTTGTGTTTATTTTTATTTATACTCTAATAGTTATATGCATAGCTAACTCTACATGTGCATACATTATATATCATACAAATATATTACATAATAATACTTACTTTTAAAGATTATTTTAGCTATTGGGGAACCACATTCTGAAGGAAATACAGAAGTGATGAAATTCTGTTTCTTCATCCATATTGAAGAAACTGAATTGCAGAGATTAAATTCAGTGATCAAAATCACAGCATTATTTGGCTAGCTGGAAAATAATTCATCCCGAAATTTCAGACTGCAAAATCTTTCTCTAAATTCAAATTTGACTTATAGATACTGAGAAAAAAAATGCTACTTTAATACTCTCATGTTGCTTTGTAACATGAGCTAAACTAGTATTTCATGTAACTTTAGGTAAACTTTCTATAATTTACTGCCTTTAAGAATGGAAACAATGCTGATTAAGAGTTAGAGAATGAATCACTGAAGTGATTTGCCCAATGATTTTACTTTCCTTGTCATGCTGATTCTCATTTGAACTAGTAAGTAGTTCAATATTTCTCTAAATGGTATAAGCAAGGAATGACATTCTCATTCCCCACTCCTCAATTTCCTTTTTGGACTTCGTTTTCTCTTAAATAAATTCATCCTCCAATTCTACAGGCTTCTTCTATTTTACATTCTTGGGCTATAAACCATACCAGAGCTCCTTCTTGGAATGAATATAATGTAATTGAGAAGCTAGGGCAGCCACTAGGTTTGAAATGTTGAACCAAACAGAATGTCAGGACACTTCACAGTTAGACTAATTGGTCAAGCTGTTTATACCTAGTGGTTTTGAGGTATGAAAGAGGTAGAGAAATGTTTATGAGGATGTCTGCAATATCAGAATGTGAAACAAATTAGAAAAGGCATGCACAACTACTTGACTCAGGTTCTTCAATTGTTAAAATAAGGATAATAACAACTAGCATAATGCTAATTGCCCAGTTGTAATTATTATTCTAATTCTGCAATTAGATGAAGCACCAACAGTCAGTTACCCTCCATAAACAATGAATGTACTCATCATAATGTCTTTTTGTAAAATGCATTTCTTATTTAACAGGTTATCTTACAAACCTTTATTTATCAGACCATGTAAATCTGGCTTATGCATCTAAACTATTTTAATGAAATCTTTGGATTCGTATAACTATGATTTTAATATTGATCCCTTTGGTTGTGTTATAGTATTTCTAAATATTTCAAAATTAGAAATGACTTAAAGTTCAGGGGCTGGAGCCACAATCATTCAGTAGTAGCGATTTTGCCTAGCATGAGTGGGGTTCTGTGTTCTGTATCCAGCATGGCAAAAACATTTTTCCATTAATAAATGCTCATAAGTCAATGTATCTAGGTGAAATTCCTGAAAATAGAATTTCTAGGTCAAAGAATATAAACATAAATATAAATTCATATAGCTGTCCCAACTGATACTTGCGGGCATTATATTTAGTTAAGTACATCGTCAACACATTCATGAGCACTGGAAATCACTGACTTCATGGATAAGAAACATGCAATTTTAAAATTCTTGAATGAATCTTTATGGATATTTTTTAAAGCTTCATTTTATTTATGATAAACAAAGGGTAATTATTTCAGAAAAATTTTAAAAATTAAAAGATATAGGTATTAAAAAATCACAATTATGTGCTCCAACTTGAATATATTCTGTGCTTATTATAGCATAAAATGCATGCAATGAAATTCTTGAAAAATAGTAGAAGTTTTTGTATTTATAAAGTCATGTAGTGATGTTTCCACCACTTAAATCAAAGTATAAAATAGTCTAGCCTAATAACTTAGTATTTATCACTCTTTGTGTTTTCTGTAGTTTATTCCATTTAATTGTTGAGTAAAATTCAGTTGTATGTATACACCAAAGTTACTCATCCCTCATGTGAGGGCCAATGGGTTGTTTAAAGTTTTGTATAATTACAAATAAAACATTCATAAATATCCCCATGCTGATTTTTTGTGAACTTATAGTATCATTTCAGGTATATAAAATATTAAGAATGAATTTACTTGGTCTTATAATAAGTGTATGTTTAAATTTAAAAGAAATTGTATAACTATGGGGGACTGTGATATTTAACATTCCTGCAGCAACACGTGAGAGCTTCATTCCCTCCTCATTCTCCTTAGAATTTAGCATTGTAGAGGCATATTAGCTTTTATTCATTCTGTGAAATAGTTGTACCATTTCACATTTCCACCATCAAGCACTGTGTAACAGATTTAGTTGCTTCCTAGTGTTCTCAGTGCCTGACATAATAAATCTAATTTTAAATTAAATTTTCACAATTCCAATAAGTATATAATGATATCTCATTGTGTATCTCTAGAGATAAATAATGTTTATATGTCTCTCTCTCTCTCTCTCTCTCTCTCGATATAGATATAGATACACACACACACACACACACACTGTGTGTGTGTGTGTGCATACATATATACAAGATAAATAACTATACTGCTAATCTCTGTAAGTTCATGGAAAAGAATAGCTTGTGCTTTCATTGTTTGATTACTTGATCACTTTTTATCTTGTAATCTAAATGACTATTTCTAAGATAACAATATGTAATATATCAACTAGTGTTAATTTCTTATTTTTTTAAAATTCTGTATCATTTCTATTGTTTTGTTTTTAAAATTTGAAAAAGATAAATGATGTTTAGTATTTCTAGATGCTGCTTTGCCATCTATTCATCATGTTTTGCCCATTTAAAAAAAACTGTTGATTTATCTCATACTACTGAATTTTGAGAGTTCTTTATAAATTTTAGATCTATAAAGTCCTTAACAGCCATGCTATGAAAAAATACTCAGCCCAAATGTGTGGCTTGCCTTTTAGTTCTCTTAGGGTAGTTTTTAAAGACAACTTTTGCATTTATGTAAAGTTGAAATTACTGAAAAATACCTCGTGTAGATTGTGTTTTAGTGTCACATATAATAAATCTTTGCCTAAATCACGATCCCAGATATTTTGTATTGTTGTCTCTGTAAGTTTTTTTTCAGGCTTTTACATTAGACAAAGATCTTTTAAGAGAAAAAATTGTATTGAGAGTAAAGTGTGAATACGGCTCATTATTTTTTAACATGAATATCAAATTTTTCCTGTACTATTTGTAACAAATTCTTTTCCTTCTCCATAGTGTTGTGCTTGTACTTTTGCAGAAAACCCAACGGCTTGCATACATGTAGGCCTATTTTGTCCTCTGTTGTGCTATAGCTAGGCTTTCTCTCAAGCCACAAAGCCATTTTGCAATCAGCAATTTTTTCAATAATATTTCTTTGAGTCATTGACCAAGGAATCACACAATATATCTTCATTTACACAGTATCCCACTTGGATAATATGCTGCTTCTCATGTTGAATAAGAAAACTGCAACAGTATTCTTCTGACTTTTCCTTTTCATATTTGATGCTATTGTCGCCATAGCTTTTGCTTTTAAATATTCTGTAAACATGCAACATTTTCTTAATATTTTACAGGTATTGGCCCACTATGACTCATGGCCTAGTTTGCTGCTTTTGTATAGCTTGCTGCTTGTTTTCAAGCAAACTATATGATAAAAACATATTTTGCTTTTTTTAAATATTGAGGAAAATATAAAGGATAATAATGTGTGACATACAAATATTACATGAAATCAAAATTTTAATGTATATAAATAAATTTTATTGGAATGCAGACAGACTCACTTATTCATATATTATTCATGGCAGTTGTAACCAGTAGAGATCTAAGTAGCTGTAGTAGATATTGTTTGGCCTGCATTGCTGAATGCATGCATAGGTATAGATCAGGACCTGATTTTGAATATCGATTTTCTTTCGGGGCACTTAAAAATAATATATATATAAATTTTGTATTTACTTGCATGATTTTTCAGTGTACTTTTATATAAGTACCAGTTTCATACTCATATTATATACACTTGTGAGAACACTTCCTCTAAATTTTCTTTTAATTCACAACCACTATAAATAAATGATCAATTTTGTTTGTTTGAAAATCTCTTTACTTCTCTTTCCTGTTGAATACTTTTTATGGGGTTTAGAATTCTAATTTGGCAGTGATTTTAGTCATTCAGTATTTTTAAAGATGTTAACACATAGTCTTCTGGCTAAGATAGTTTCTGACAAGAAGTCTGTTGTAATTTTAATATTTACATGTATTCGTAGATGTCTTTTCAAGTTTGGCTATTTTCAAGGTTTGTTGGAATCATATCAAATTAAAAAGTGTCTGCACATCAATGGAAACAACTAATAGAAGGAACAGACAATGTACAGAATGAGAAAAATATTTACCACCTACACACTGGACAGAGAACTAATACGTAGGATTCATAAAGAAGTTAAAACAAAAAAGGTCCCAAAGTGAAACATCCAATCATAAAATAGTCAACTGAAATGAACAAACATTTCTCAGAAGAAGTATAACTGCTCAATAAATACATTAAAAAGGTTCAACATCTCTGGCCATTGAAGAAATGCTCTTAAAACAACACTAAGGTACCATCTTACTCCAGCAAGAATTGATATCATCAAGACATCAAATAATGACAAATGCAGGTGAGTCTCGAGGAGCAAAGGAATGTTTTTACATTGTTCGTGGGAATGTAAGCTAGTGCAAGCTCTGTTGAATCAAGATGGTGATTCCTCAAAATATTAACATAAAAATTCCATTTAACTCCACTATTCCCCTTTTAGACATCTTCCCAAATTAGTTCAAGGCAACATACTATCGTGACACATGCGTATCCATCTTTGTAGCCTCACAACCCATAAGAGCTAAATCGTGGAAGCAGCCTATGTGACCATTAACAGATGAATGGATTAAAAATATATATATACACAATGGAGTACTACTCTCTTTTAAGCAGGATACAGTTGAGCCGTTTATAGGATAATGTATGCAACTTCAGACTATAATATTAGATGAAATTAATCGGATTCACAAGCTTAAATATTGCATGATTTCTCTTATATAAGAAATGTAAAACAAATAAATAGCAAAATAAAAGACAGATAACAGGAAATAAGGAGAGAGATCTTTTGCAAATGAAGAGGGGACCAAGAAATGCAGGGAAGGGGAGCGAGTAAAGAAACAGTTGATCTATGTTACGTGCATGGATCAACTCCCACTGAGGCACGTACTGCAAATGTGTACTAATAAGAAGTAAAAACTGAAAAACAGAAAGGACATTTGCTTTGTCTTTGACTATTACGCCTTTGAATATAATATAATTCAGAGTTTATGCATGCCTAATTATTACTATTATCTCATCATCGTTATATTTATTCTGCTTAGTGTTCTGGAAAATTCTTAGGTCTATGATCATTTTAACGTCTGTTGTTATTTTTGAAGCAGGTTTAGTCTCCAACTTTTTTTTCAAATATTATTTAAGCTTCATGTTTTCTGTTCTTTGATTTCAAATACAGGTATTTTAACCTTTTCCATATTATCCCAGGTCTCTTGTATGTTGCAATTTGTTTTTATTCTTGTTGCCCTCATGCTCTCGGTTCAGTGGTTTTCATCCATCTTTGATTCACTGATCTTTTCCTGATGTTTCAAATCTACTAATGATCTGTGCAAGCCATTCTGTGTCTCTGTAACTTGTGTTTTTATTTCTAGCATCAACTTTTCATTTTCCTAACAGTTTCCATTTCACTATTGAAATCGTCCATCTGATGCTGCCTGCTGTCCATCTATTTTAAATACTCTGATGGTTCTGACATTTATATATCTGACTTTGTCCTTTTTCCAAAATGCGTATTATCTTCTGATATATATTTAACATCTATGTGCCTCACAACTTTTGTTAAAACCAGACTTGCCTGGAAATGAGCATGGATGGCCCTTTTATTGTAGGCTTACTGGGAATGCTGAGTCAGTCTGGTCAAGAGTGAATCTGTGTTTGTGATTTCTTGTTAGTTACTCATAGTACTGTATTTGTGTGTTAATATCTGCTTCAGCATCAGCTTGAGTCTTCTCTTTACATCCAAACCTAAGAAAATTTCTCTTGCATGCTCACTTCCTTTAGCACCTAGCTTTTGCTACTTGTTATGTGATGGTCGTTCAGCCTAGTGCTAAGCTACAGGTAATGGGAAGAGAGACACAGTATCCCACTGTCCTGGTCAGCCTGTGCCTTTGGCAGTGCCTGTCTCTGAGTCTGCAAGGTAAGATTTTTGTTTCTAGGTCTGATCTTCTAGATTTTGAAGACACTTAATAGCTGCAGAGGCAGACTCTAAATTCTGTACCAACTGTTTTTTTTCTGTTTCAAAGGGTCTTCACCTCTGCTCTAAAGATAGGCATTTTTGTTGTTGTTGCTGTTGTTGTTCCCTAGGGATATTTTTGTTTTTAAAGAAGGATTAAAGCTGTGCTTCCTGTCTTTTCCACAGTGGCTGATCTTTCCCTCCTCCAGACCTGTCCTTGATCTTCCTCATGACCATCTAGTGACATCTAGTGACCATCTAGTGACCACAAGTGCCTACAGTTTAGTTTGCAAGTTCTCCACATCTCAGGGGTCACCAGTAATTCTATATTCTCATGCTATTTCCATCTCAACCTTAAGCATGTAGTGAAATTGTTAGCTAAATTCTTCTATTTTGCAGAGTATATAAAGTCGTTTGTTTTCATTTGATTTAATTTTGGCCTGCAGGATTCTCAGCTTTGCTTATTATTCTTTTCTTGAATATTGCTTTCAACAAGTGTTTCTGTGTATGTCTTTCCCTTTCAAAACTACCAAGGCTGTTAGTATCAGAGAATATATTTTTATGTTTTTCAAAATATCATTTTTATGCAATTCTAAAGTTTTGTTCTGGAATTTTTTTAACACAAGACAGTTTGAGAGCACCTCTTCTACATGTGTAGGACTAGATACATTTAGAAATTCAAAATCTGGATGTTACAGAAGGCTACTTAATGCATATGTTTTACATATTGTGCTACTAGAAATTCCTTTGTGATCTGGATCACTATGTTGCAATCAAAATCAATAATACTTCAAAAGCAAAACATTTTAGCAAAATGAACAAAGATTCTATGTAGCCTTCTGTCATCTGGCATCTGCTTATATTTCACAACTGAATTGTGCTGTCACAGTCACCAATCAAAACTATTTACTGCACATCCAGATCTTTGAAAACTATCATCCCAATTTGTGTTTCTGCATAAGTAATACAAGACACTGAGTAATCATGAACTTAATCATGGAAATAATTCAGTCTAGTAATACTCAAGTGGGTAAGTAGAGTCACAGTTGCTTGTATATCATTGGTAGAACTACATTTGTATAATGACATTACACTCTGGCAAGTCCCATGATTGTGCACTATTATGAATAGCATGAATGAGTCATGTAATACTTACCAAATAGGGATTTCTTAGCAGACCCTGCCTTATCCAGGAAATGCATTCTGGTAATGTTAGCAATAGAAATACTGCCATTGACACTCTGTGAGCAAGACAGAAGGGAAAAGTAGCTTAAAACTGCCTTCTTTTAGTATTTGAGTTTCATAGTCTCAAATTTCATACAAGTTCCTAAGGACCTGTGTGTCAGACTGTTGAATGTGAAAATTCTAATATTGGAACATCTTTCATCTGCTGACAGTTGCATGAAAAAAATTAAGTATACCTGAATGCCAACTAGTCTTAATCACTGAGATATTGCAGGAGGGAACCTGGAGTTTCTCTGGTAGAAGAAATCGAAAGTTAAGAGCAAGGATAGGAGGAGCCTCACTCTGTCCCTGGGTTTCTGCAATGTGAGCCACACAACTTACCTGAAATTATTGGATGACTCTGAGCAGTATCATTTTTCTTTGTTACATTCAGAAATGCTTTTTCATTAAGCAAGGAAAACTAAAAAGGATTTTGCTTTAGAAAAGAAGTAATCATCAGAACTGATGACTTCAAAACAAGGATACTCTCACAATCAGATAACTTCTAAAAACTTCAGCAACAGCATATGCTCACCAAAGGCTGTCTTCAGATTTTTCAAGGACATTTTCCAGTCCTATCAGGCAATTCCTTAAAGAAAACACCAGCTCCCTATTCCCATTCACTTTGCTTTCAGATAGCACAATTTCAGAGATCACCAGAAATCATAACAGAGTTTCTTTCCTAACTTTCTGCTATGATGCAATTTGTTTCCTTATTGAAATTGCTCATTCATTGGTCAGAAAATCCCACTAGACCCATACATATTTCAAAGGTATGTGTTCATGAAATAACTCATTACTTCAGGGGAAATAACCAGAAGGGATCAATGGATACGAAAAGACATTCATCTCCTGCCTTCACATTTCTTTTAAATTCTTTCCTTTTCCCTCCCTGAGCAGATATAATGGTTTAGTTTCTACATCCCTGGTCCTAACCACAAAAGATATTTTCTCACTTGCTTTGTTTGATACCAAATTCCCCCATCTGGATACCACATCAGTTCTCACTGATACTTTCTTCTCAGAATAGAATGTATCTTCCCAATATTTGCCTCAACAGATCACTTTAATACTTCTTTGCTGTATTTATGACAATTATATAAAAAAAAACCTTTATTAGCCTAATAAAGGTACCTTATCCCACGGGAGAATACGATAGTGATGGAAAGTGAACTCACACTGGTGTGTCAAATCTTATTCCAGTTTGCTTTAAGTTCTGCCATGATAAGATGTGTGCTGTCAGGCAACAAGGTAGTATGAAGATGTTGTAGTCAGGGGTTACAGGGAGAACAACTACATACAGGACACAGAGTTTGTAATAGTGTTTTATAATAATCACCCAAAGTTAAACACAATACGGTGCAGGAAAATCCTCCCACAGTACTAAGACCCAGGATAGCCGAGGGCCTGGATCCCATAGCAATATCATGCAAAAGTCCCACTAGAGACCCAAATGCATGACAATGCCTCCCACAGTACCAACTGGGAATCTAAGAGCCCCCAATAAGGGCTCACGCCAGTTTATTTACAGTTCTGTGCTGGGAAGGCCACAGGTCAGCGGTGGAACCAGAAAGTCTATGCCAGCAGGGTGAAGGAGCTGTGCAGTGGGTTGAGGGTTCTACGTAGGAGCCAAGAAGTCACGCTCAAAAGAAGAAGTGGGGCTGCCCTGAAGAGCACCACAGCCATCCCCAACGGCGACGAGGTCCCGCGCTCCTCCGACGATGGAGAA